>VKOC01020903.1:0-57986 GCA_009364415.1 Spea multiplicata | reverse complement strand
CAGGGTAGGTGTATCGGAGATGTACTCTAGCACACAGGGTAGGTGTATTACAGTTAGGCTCTTAGTAGGTGCAGTAGTGCTAAGAAAGTTGTTTCTGGAAGCTCTGCACCCCCTGCTTCTCATAAGCACCCTGACACAGGTAAGGGGTATACATAGCAAATCTCTACATATTGTAATAAATCCATTGTTTTATCATCTTTTATTCAGACATATACAAATCCAAATGTTAAACTCGATTTCTCATTAGTATCCTGCCTCTATGTAACAACAAATCTACCCAGAAAAAAACAATCACAGATGCATTAACAAAGATCATTTCTGTAGCAGAATAACAAGAACATACAAATCAGCAACACACATACAATTTCTCAAGGGACATGCATTAACCATAACTGTCAGAGACATTTTATAGTTACACACATCAGCAGGTTATCACATACACACAGTAGCAAAGATAATGAGTCTGAATCTCCAATAGGTCTTAATTCCTGGAGTCTTCTGTACAGCAAAACAATTCCCAAACCAGCTAACGACATCATCAACACCTTATATTCATCAACACAACATTCAGATTCTTCACAGGGGGCACTATGTGGTTTTCAGAAAAGTTCCCCATGTCCCTGTATGTTGAAGATTGTAGTCAACCCAATCATTTCACTCACAGAATGACACCGTAGTATTGTGTCGACTGATTTACAAAATATTTGCAGTTCTATTTAGAAATACTTATGTTTACAAAACATGATAGATGCAGCTGCATTCTGATTTATCATCATTAACCCATGTAGTGCCAGAGCAGCACATATATTTACTTGCTTAGTCAAGGATTGGCACAAACTTAACAATTAAATAATGTAGAATACAGAATACATGGTGAATATATATATATATATTCTTCCTTCCCCAATAGCATAAATAACTATTACCTCTCCAGCTGAGCAGGCACAGGGAAAGCAGGATGAGAAAAGCCATGGCTCTGCTACTGTATACAGCACCCTGCAGAGGCAGAGAGACACTGAGCGAGTAGACTCACTGACGTCAGGTGGAGGAGGGAGGGGGGGGGGTGAGTGTGAGAGGAGGGAGGACTGGGAAGAGAGTGATAAGAGGGCGAGATTGGAGGAAAGGGGAAACCTTTCCAATCAATGAAAGGCAGCATCTCTTCTCTTAAAGATAACCTGCTCATCCTCCATCATACATACTCTTAAAGTTGCAGAAGAATGATGAGCTGAAAGAGAAGACAAATGTGCTTAAAGTGCAAGAAGCAGGGTTTGTGAAAATAGAGTGATATAGGGGAAGTAGAGGTGGGTATATCTGTAAGGAATATCTTTGGATACTTAAGGAAAAAAGCTGGGGTGAGTGTCTAGGAAGAAGAGGTGCAGGGACTGGGGATCTCAGAATACACTGAATGGCATGTAGGAAGCCTGAAGACTTGCTAAATTGTTCCAAGGGACAGAAATAGAATCTGAGGTCCACACTAAGCAGCACTCTGCTTCTTGGCACATTGCCCTAAGGTATATGACTTAAATGACACACACAGGGCTTTTCGCCATAACTACATTTACCAAAATACCTACAGCATGTACAGGTATGCCACTTCTGATGTGATGTATTACTACAACCCATAATGTATTACTTCATCAGCAGCCATATTCTCCAGATGTTACCACCATTACTTCAACATTTTGTATACAAAGGTCCCAAACCCTTTAATGTGTCTGCTTTTACCCTACTATAGGGTGGTGGTGATTATCCCCTTCTTTATACTGCCCCAAATACACCACAGCAGTCTGTATTAGAGAATTACCTTCTCTACGCAATCCTAACCCAAACTATCACTTATACATTGGTATTTGGCTTAATATTATATATTACTACAATACTTCTGTTTGTTACTGTTTTTATGGCATGATATGCCCCAAATGTTCTGAATCTCTTCTGGATCGCACCTACATTTGGAAAGTAGAAACCGGTAAATTAGAATATATAAGGAAGAAAGGATACAGTGTATGCGTGATATGTATATGTGGCGTGTTTGTATCGTGTATTCTGGGTGTTACCGAATGTGTGGTCCATACAGGCTCTGTCAGAGTATGGCAGTAGCTGTAAAATATCTCTTGGGGCTTGTATAGTCAATCTCTGGAGTGTGATAACACCCCGAAACAACGCAACATCCTTCCACACTGGTGTGTCTGATAGTCCTTCATATATAATCAGAAATTACCCTATGGCCTTAACGATATGCTCTAAAGATAAGGCCTTCTGCCCTTCTCTCATTGTTTATTCTTTCCCTACATACCCCAGTATTCCACCTTTATTACCCTGCAGCTCAGGCTTTTGGAATAACATACTTTCAGTACGGGAAATCTCTGTCTCGGAACTCTGTACCCAAATGCTTCTATTTCTGGAAATTATGTCATGGCAAATTCCCTTTGTGCTAAATTCTCATTGAAATTGGTTTAGGAAGCTGCATTGTCTTGCATGCATAACCACCTTTTAAGGAGCTTGTCTGAGAGTCTGCATCAGATACTTCCTTCATACGGTTACAGGAAGGATGTGATAATATTCCGAACACATGCAAAATGAAAAGAACAAATACAGTGTTTTAAGCAAGTCTTATCACCTTGGTTTTATGTCCCACCCAACAGGGTTTATGTGATATGATATGCCTTTTAACCCTCTAAATGCCACTGTGCCCCATGATACGCATTTTAACCCTCTATATGCCACTGTGCCCCATGATATGCCTTTTGACCCCATATGTGCCACTCTGCCTCCAGAATTGCCTTATATCCCTATATGTCACTCTGGCATTTAGGGGGTTAAAAGGCATATTATGGGGAAGAGTGGCATATAGGGAGGTATAAGGCATTTTCAGGCGATTCGCGTAGAGCTCTACACGCTGTCTGGACTAAGCACCGGGGACTCAAAAGCAGCGGTAACTTGGGGGGAGGATCCAGGTCCCCTGCATCTGAGTCCTCGGTGCTTAGTCCGGGCAGCGTGTAGAGCTCTACCCGATTCGCGTAGACAACTTCCGCTGCAGCGGTAAGTTGGGGGGGCAGGAGGATCCAGGTCCCCTGCATCGCTGCGGGTGATCTGGATCTTAGTCTCATAGTCAGACCTATTTGAGGTCTGATTATAAGACGACCCCGAGCATTTGCTCTGGAAAAAAACTTGTCTTATAATTGAGCAAACACGGTAAATCGCTTGTGGGAGGATTATTAAAAACATAATATGTTTTCATATGTCTGCGTTTCCACCATGAATGGACATAAACAGCAGGTTGTAGTAGCTGTGATGTGAATCATAGGGTCTTAGGTTAAGGGCCTTAAAATGAATTAGGGGAAAAGTAGGACAATGGATCCTCTGGTGATTTGTGGGCACCTGTGACCCGCACCATGTTTAGTGGTATATATATATATATATATTGTGACAAACCCTGTAGCATGAGGGCCATAAATCTCACATTTAGGGGTCTTAACCACAGTCCTCTAGGGCAATCAGAGTCAGGAACCCCAGCTTGTAGCAAAAACTGTGTAAATGCAACACCCCAAAACTAAATCATAAAAAGAAACACCTAGCTCCCAATCGGAGCCCTCTCTAACTAAACTATGCAGGTCCAGACTGACCAGCCTAATCACCACTACCTCAACCTCCCAGCCAGACCCAGCTACGCCAGGCTCTGGAAAACCTCCCCCAGACAGCACACAGGTCCAGGCAGCTATGGCCTCTCTTGGCTCAGGGATTGTCTTCTTCAGGGTCTCTCCTTTCCCTGGGAGCGCAGGGAATTTCTTCTCCCCTCAACAGTCTCTCTGAGTATCAGGCTCCAGGGGTTTTTAATGCCCAGCACCTGTGCCTGATGCTGGCCTCATAGGAATCCCGGACCGGATCCTGCAGACTTCTAGCCTCCTGGAAAAGCCGGCATGGAGTTCCCACAGAATGGGGAAGGGAGCATTGGCCCACCCTGCTCTCCAATTGCTCCACCCCAGGGACCCGTATGTATGATCTGCATAGCAGCTGTACCCAGATGCCATGCCAATCAACTCCCTGGGGTTCACAGTCTCACAATATATAAAATTTAAACATCATATATATATACATATACACACACGTGGCATTTTGTCCCCTTTGTTCTTAGATTGAGGATAGCCATATGCATATCCAAGGCATGTTTAAATTCTCTCACTGAGTTAACATTTACATTCTCTTCTGGGAGGCTGTTCTCATCTACCACCCATTCTCATAATGGGTTTTCCTTTCCCTATCGCCTGCTTCATTAATCTGTGGACTCTGTATTTCTAAACACTTTAATATGAAATAATTCATGCAGTATAGTGTACTTTTTTATATAAATTTAATACAAATACAGTTAAATTGTGTTCATTTTGTGAATGTATGTTTTGTAATGGGAGGGCTACTGTATGTGTGATACATAGCTCATACATCCTCAACAGCTGCAGATAGTCCTGAATTAGTCCCAACCAATGCCTTAATGACTGCAGGTAGCTTTGCCACAAATCCGGCACTTCTTGTACAAATAAGAGGCGCTCCTTGTGATGTCACAGCTCTACACGCATATTATGAATGGACTTGTGTGTTGCACACATGTCTTTGGTTCACATAGTAATTTAGTGTTAATAGTATGCACACTGGAAGTGCATCTGGTTTGGTTTTATTAGATGATTTTAGTTATATCTTAGAGTATCCAATTTGCTTTTTTACAACATAATACAAATCTTTCTAAAATTCCATGCTGGATCACCGCCGCTGTTACTGTCTAAAATATTGTGATTCTCTTTGCACAATTTTTTTTAATTAACCCATGAAAAGTTTGATTACATTGTTTTCTGGAGAGGGAGCTTAACAAGTTATGTACGTCTAGATAATAAAACACTCTTATGTTGCACGTTTCAAACTCCTTGTATGTTTTCTGTTGATTTTAAAGAAACTCTTTACCAATCATATGCTCTGTGATGAGAGATCCCTTTGAATTTTCATAATGCCCCCCTTGCAAGTGCTGTGGGGGGGTTCTGCAGAATCCCCAGGGTCCCTACAATGGAGCCGACTGGGGCACTTTGCCGCCCCAAGCGCTTTTTTTTAAGCGGAGGAGAGGGGCGCCGAGTGCGCCGAGTGGTTTTCGCTTACCCGCTCGCGCCCCTCGCTCCTCTGCGGCGGTCCCTGTTCGTCTCGGTGCCGGCTTTTAATGCTGAGCGCCGGAAGTGACGTCAATTTCCGGCGCTCAGCATTACGAGCCGGCACCGTGGCAGAGCAGGGAGACTCGCCGCAGGACTGTTTAAAGGTACGTAAAAAGGGGGGGGTAAGGGTAGATAATGCCGTCGGATAATGCACGCTCGTGAAGTTTAAATGCCGCCCCTCCGACTCCGCTGTCGCGCGGGGGTGGGGCGGCATTTTTTAAAACTTCGACCCAGGCGGCATTAAGTCTTGGGCCGGCCCTGAGAATCCCTCCATATGCGTTTGCCTCTTTGTCCCCCCCCTCAGCTATTTTCATTCACTATATATAAGGTACATGATATACTCACTGCCTGTTAGCACAAGCACTGGCTGGATGAATGTCGCAGGGGGGCTAAAGAGACCCCTCATGCTCATGCCTGACAAAGCACTCCCATTGATTTCAATAGTAATCCTTCCCTGACACTGATTGGCTTCTTTAAACCTACGTAACAAGTATTTCCCCAGCAGGTATGACTGGGCTTAGAGGACTCTCTGGGGGTGCCTCACTACAGGGTGCTTGGCCAGGGCCCTATGATTAATAAAGACATCCCTGGTTATAATTGAGAAAAAAAAGAGGGCAGCAGAGAGGGACTGATATGAATAAATTAGACAGAGCACCCGACATTCCGTGCAATTAAAGATACATGGAAGGAATTGTAGCTTTCAAACATAATATGGATACACAGAACACCATATACAGGCTTGGCACCTTAAAACAAAAAATGCCTCGTTCTTTAGAAGTTTAATTTACCAAAAGGGAAAAAAAAAGCTTGTGATGTTATGACTCAAGTCCATGCCTTAAAAGAAAAAGAACTGAGCTGTTCAGATAACGATAAAATGGACAAATTGATAAGAGAGAGGATACAGAACTGATGGCTGCTATATGGGATCCGCCCCAACAATCTCATCTAACCATCTGTACAAAAGTTTCCAAGGATAGATGCCAACAATTGAATAAACATTCCATAATGTACATGTGTATGGTTTAAACCAGGGGCATCCAACATGCTACCTACGGGACAAAGTGCGGCCCACCTGACATCGAGAGGTGGCTTACCTGAGCAGGGCCGGCCGAAGACTTAACGCCGCCTGGGGCGAAGTTTAAAATGCTGCCCCCCCGTCGGCGACGCATTAATGTCTAAACCTTGGCAACAAAAGTCGAGCAAATATGGTAGCACCAAACTTTATGGGTGCAGCCTATAATCAAGCCAATACAGTATATACAGACACACTATATGCACAAAAGTATTGGGACGCCGGACCATTACACCAACAGGGATGGCGTTGTATTCTTTGCAGCAATAACAGGCTGGGAAGGCAGTCCTCACGATTTTTAGAGTGTTTCTGTGGGAATTTTTGCCCATTCATCCAGGAGAGCATTTGTGAGGTCAGGCACTGATGTTGGACGAGAAGGGCACAATCTCCATTCCAGTTCATCTCAAAGGATTTTGATGGGGTTGAGGTCAGGGCTCTGTGTGGCCGGTCAAGTTCTTCCACACCAAACTCATCCAACCATGTCTTTATGGACCTTGCTTTGTACACTGGGGAACAGTCATGCTGGGATAGAAAAGGGCCTTCCCCAAACTGTTCCCGCAAAATTGTTCCCACCATTTCTCCAATCTGGATTTTATTGTCTTCTTATCCTGTACCTCTTCCTCCTCCCCACTTCCTCTTTCATTCTGCATACCAACCTTTCTAGTCATCTGCTCTCCTCGCTCTTCACTCCCTATCTTGGCAAAGATTTGCTGTGATTCCAGTACCACACGTATAGCCCCAATATTCAAATATACCTACTCTCTGCTAATTTATTTTCTTCACAAAATACATCCCTTCGATCTGTGACTAGATGATGTCTGCTACCATTTCTAAGACGTAACTCTATCTTTATTTCCATACATCTCTAGCTCTCCTAGTCGCCATAGTTGAAAATATCCTTAGAAGGATAACTTTCCCTCTACACAGTCATCGTAAAAAAGGAACCTCTTGCAGCCTAAACTAACCATATTACCATATAACCAATAATCTACTTCTAGAATATTGGGACACTAATTACTGAATATACCCCATTATCTCTCCTATGCTTATACTCCAGCATTACAGTTGTTTACAGCCATGTCATTCTTGTAGTAGAAGAATTTTCCCTTATCTATCCAAATAGTCACATGAGCACATTTAAATGTTGTAATGTTTGTGAAAACAAGTTTTTCTTTCAATGATATTCTTAAATATATATATAGTATGGGTATTTAAAAAAGTATTTCTCAGGCTCTTGGAACCACCACCGATGGTAAATCTATCCTGTCAAATACCTTTCATGAAGGGCGTCTTGGTTTTTATGTGCCACGGGTTTGGTAATAACGTTAAAAGTAGAAAATGTCAATCTGAATGATCTTGTTGCAGTAAAATAGTCATTGTCATTGTCTTGCAATCCCCGTAGAAACATCTTCAACATCTTTCACCACTCATTTCCCATCATTCTTCTATCTAATGAATCACATTAGTAAGTTTTTATCTTAAAGGACTCTGACAGTAACATAATAGCAGGATCAACACAGCAATCAGAAGTGACCTTAAACAATGTTAAAAACTATATATAATGAAAATAAACAGAGGATATAGGGGGAAAGAGGGGGCTGGGTATAAATTCCTCCTTAAAAGGAAACAAATTATTCCACCACTATTCACCCCCAAGAGGGAAAAGACAGGAAGATGAAAGAATGAAGAAAAGATGTTTTTGCTTCATCCTCAACTTCCCATAATTCACACTACAGGGAAATGCTTCCTTTTGGATCTGTGAGATTTATACAGCACCCATCCCAATTCCTTCCCATTGTAATTTGTTACCTTACTGTTTAACTGTTTCAGTTCCGAAAAGTATTGAGTGCTTTGAGTGCCATAAGGTTTCCATAGTAGATACTTATATCGGTCTTGTGCAATAGATACCTGGGGGTAGAAAGGCATGCCTACTAGGTGCCTGAACCGAGCAGCGGAAGAACTAAGACTTTTATAAAAACAACCTAGAGACCTCTATCTCTACGTATGGCTTATGTATCACACATAGGGCCCTTGCGATGCACACATGAACAACGCATGACTTCTGTAACATGTTTGCCCATTTAAAGCAATGGATCAGTGCTCTCACTGCCCATTAATGTGATTACTGCTCACTCAGGAGGTGAGTCACTGACAAGACCAGATGGAAAGTCACTTCTCTCTGTAAATGGATTACTATCCATGGCTACAAAGGCCTCTGTTTATATTTCCCCTCTGTACAGAGGGAGCACGGAGACAGAAAGATATGAATGAGATATATTGGATACGAGGACGGAATGGTGAGGAATAAAATGTTAAAAATAAATAATCATCTCGAAATGTGGACTACAAATGGGTATGTTAGTGTGTTTGTCTCGGTAAGTGAGTTTTTAAGTGTGTGTTTGTTAGGGTGCCTAGTTGTTTTAGTGCGAGTGTCTGGCTGTGCTAGCATCTGGGTGTGTGTGTTGCTTTGAGTGTCTGGGCACATTTTTGTGAGTGGGTGTGTTAGCATTAAATGTCTAGTTGTACTAGTGTGAGTGCCTGGATGTATGGTAGTGTCAAAGTACGTTAGTGTGAGTGTCTGGTTGTGTTTGAGTGAATATCTGGTTGTGTTAGTATGATTGTCTGGACATGTTTGTGACTGTATGTGTGTGTATTGCTGTGTAAGTGTTGAATGTCTAGTTGTGTCTGGATAAGTCTTAGTGTTGAATGTCAACTGACATGTGGACTACAGAGGATTAATGGTTACACAAAACATTAATTGCACCCTCTAGTATGTTAAGCCAATAGCCGTCAGGAGATCTGTACTTTTATTATTTTATCTGAAGATTAATCATCTGAAACATGATGCTGTCTAGCTAATATATGTGTATATTAATAAAAGGGGCCGTGGGGGGCACAAGAGGGTTTTCCTGCCTGGAGTTAAATTTTGTCTAGGACTGGCTCTGATGAAGAAAGTAGGCACTTTTCCTATTGGTCACCTTCCTTTGTCCACGCCCCAGGGGTGTGCACCACTCTGCCTCAGGGGTGTACGTTAACCAGCCCCCTCCCCTTACTGTTTATTGGGTAGTTTATCTATTCATTGTTCTGTCTGTATCCCCAATTTGAATTATCATGAAAATGTCATTATTCTTCTTTGATCTGTACTAAAAAAAGCTTTGTTTTTACCCTAAAAAAAGCGTCTATGTTATCGTCTACCCTTAACCAGTATAGTCATTACGCTGATACAGTGGCAGACAGCAGCAAAGCTCCCTGGGACCCAGTGACAGAAGACGTGGTTTAATCATTGCAACCCTGGGTCTTGCTACATAGTCTAACATCAGCTCCAGAGCTATGCAACTGGGACTGAATTAGTCCCTTCCCTGATACGACTTTACTTACAATGCTTCTGCTTTGAATAGTTATGATCCATTGATAGGGATCGCCTAACATTTATTACTTTACCCTTATAACTAACATATCCAGGGCATGCATATGTAATAAATGACAATGCATCACAATCCAAACACAACAATTTAAAGGAAAACATATAAAAAGAACTGACAGAGCTTGGGTAATGGGGAGTAATTGACTGCCTCAGTGCACAGTAGTTAAATGGTTAATTCCTTTCCAGAAGCGCATCAGTAGGAGTATATGATGAACTTTACAGCTCATTTGAAATTCTTTGGAGACAGTAATTGTGCAGTAATGGAGGAGGTTGTTCAGGGACCGGGGAATGGGCGCATTGGCAACACAAACGCCAGATGTTATTGGCTGGCAAATAAGCCAAAATGGAAGCATGATATGCGTTCTTAACTCGAGGAGTAAGTCATAACACAGTCTTCTTAGAATTCTGGGCCCTGTGGCAGTTGCAATATAACCAATGGTATACGGAACGGACAAGCTGAGCGCTACTCTTTGGCACAGACAAGAAATACAAGAAAGGCTCATTGCAGGAGCCAAACAGACCAAGATATTACAATCTAATATACATTTAGTTGGTATCTTTTAAAATGGGTGTTTAGATCAAATCTGGAATTAATATATAAATTTTACTATGGGGCATATTGCGTCAGGGAGAATAATTCTGTACCTATGCTCTCACCAAGACAAAGGTACGAAACAAGTACTGATTTTAAACAATTTCCTTGCTGATTAAATCTGAACATCATATGCACCACTTTGCAAAAAATTACTCGATTAATTAAGTGTATTCATAGTTTAAAAAATTCTTCAAGGGGAGATTGTAGTTAATTTGTAAACAATATATCTGTAGATGGAGATTAACGGTTCCAATAAAAAAATCACCATAATATGACTATAAAAGACTGCGTAGTGGATTAAAATTCCCCCTGCATTTCTGTTCATCTCCTCTTGTGCACTGTAGTGTGTGCCTTTATTTCATTTGTTCTGTCTCTTTTTTTCTTCTACAAAGCAGTCCCCTCTACTTCTATTTCATCTTTTTTCCTCTTCATTTCTTTCAGTGAATTCCCGTATCCCTTCATTCCTTTAAAGTTATTCTCCATGGCCTGTACAGCTGCTTCTGTCACTCAACAAACTCTGTTCCTTTTTCCCAGACCAGCACTTGAAGCTGAACCCCCCAGAGGAAAGCTGGGGCCGACTAAATGGTAAGAAAGGGAAGGGGGGCTGGAAAGAAGCACAAGAGACCCATGTAATATCTACAGTTCTTCTCACGAGCCCCAAGCCCTTTCCCATGGTTCTGGGTTCTATTTCAGGATATGAAGATGCTTCTTTTAGAATATGTTCCTCATCTGGATTTAATAATGCCAACTCCTGCGCTGTCCTCGAACAGCTGTCCGTGAGTCCAGATGTCTGTTATCTCAATTTCAGATCACTCCCTCAGCGTGACAATTGCTGCATACAGTTCTCGGGTTTTCTAGATAACGTTTTGATCCTCAGGTACTTATCTGTGAGATGGAAAAAGGCACATAAGTGAGATAGGACTGTGTTAAAATATTGGGTTCATCAGTAAGAATTAAACAAGTGATACATATCTTAATTTTGGAACCATGCTTTCCAAGAAAATAAACAGTTGAATGAAAATATACTGGGAACATGGGTATCGGTGATGCATAGTGGGAAACTATGTGGTAAATAAATGCTCAATGGCAATAAAATCAAGAAAGAAGGAAAGGAATATTTCAACAAAAGGGTAGTAGCTACCTGGAACCCCTCTACAGTGAAGGAGGTAGAGAAACACAATAAAAAGGAAGCCACATACAAAGAAATGTGAAATGTGTATGTTAGATAACAAAAAATTCTGAATATTCATGACGTTTTTAGCACTAACAAAAGCTCACATCCTAGAACCTAATATATAGCAACATGCACATGACTGAATCTTTTTAGCCATCCCAGTTATTTACTGTCTCTTTAAATATAACAAAATTCTCTGATAACTGCTGCAGGAATCATTTGAAGGGAGGAAGAATATTCTTTGCTGTGGAATTTTAGTTTGTGATAAGTCATAATTAAGTCTAATTTATAATAGTATATAAATAAATAGTATAAAGTTGTTCCGTGTTGGTTTTAGAAAGAAAAAGGGCAAATTTGATGTTTGTGCCCCCAAACAGCATATTACACATTTGGAGCAGAAATTGCTCATCCATTATAAAGCGATATGTAGACAGTCGTAGCAAGATACCAAGTTAGTTACACTACATTAGTGTAATGATGTCAAATGACACACTGACACACATCTGCATATACCTGGTCAGTACACTAATGTAATCTTGATTCACAATCTTTTTATCTTGCTATAAATATCTGTAATGTTGTTATATACTTCAAATGTATAATATACTTGAAGAAGGGACCTATATCGTCTCAAAAGCTTGTAATCTATTATAATGCAGTTAGCAACATTCTCCACAGGAGTTTAATAAAAAATGTTAAAACATAGTTTAGTTTTTATAGTTTGTATAGTATTGTTTTTATTAAGTTATATTGAAGAATAAATACATTTTAGATTATTGATAGAGAGTGACAGAATCAATGGGCCAGTTAGTCCTCAATAAGCTGTACAATAGAGGAAAGGAAAAGCAATTACGCCTATTTAATTTAACTATACGGTGTCTCCAAAGGCATTTTTTCCACCAAGCTTTAAATTGTCTTAAGCATCTGTGGGAACCGGTGCAGTAAAAAATCTGAATGGAGCGATCAGCGGCAGGAGAGGGTTGGGGCTGGGCTCCACACTCATGTGGAGAACGAAGAAACATTTTAGCCCTGCTCTGGCAGCTGGGACACAATCGCTGGTAAACCGGCAATTGCGGGGAGGAGCCTCTTTCATTGCTGCTGTAGGAGTGATCAAGGGGCCCGTTGGGTTTTTTTTTTGCTGTTTGCTGGTCTGCGTTGTCACTCATGGAGCAATCAGGCAGCAGAGGAATGTTGTGGCAGGTCCCCACACTTGTGTGGAGACCCAAGCAACAAACAGCCCCCTTCCCTGAAGCTGCCTGTGGCTCCTGTAGTAGCAATCCAAGGCTCGGGGGCTCGAGGTGGCTGTGTTGGTCTGACAGACAGCAGCAGCAGTGCCCCCGAAATCACCACGATTATGGCGACGTGGGGGCATTTTTCTTTTGCATGATGTACCAGGTATGTCACAGAACCAATGAGCCCACTTGGACATGACGTACCGGGTACGTCACCAGACGTGAAGGGGCTAATAGAGGTAAACAAGTCTTAAAAGTAATATCATAAGAACAAAAAAAGTTACTCACACTACTGTTTAAACCACCCTGACTGTAATTTGAGTCAAATCAAGGAGCACATTTGGCGTAAACGTGGAATGAGTGCATGTGCTGTGATTATATATTATTCTAGGTAAAGACGCATTTGAGCAGCTAGTGGCTGTTTTTCTGAAGTTGTACCCTGGGAAAGGAATCGATTACTTGTGAGAATGATTTTTAGCATGCGATCTTCATTTCATGCAACTTTGGACCAATCAATCAAGACCAGTTTTCCTAAAGTAGTAGAAAACCTAGCACCAAATCTGCGCACCATATTGCTGAAGATGTTTATTTGCTGTTTTAAAAACTATATGGTAATGGGAACCAAAGGGGTTGTACAAAGATTACCAGTATCAGCCAACACAGTAATACCACTGACCTGTATAAGTATACAAAAACCCCCCCCCCCCCGGTAGAGTTATTATCCACTGATGTCATGACCACTCGTACCAATCTTGAGTTGAGTTGTGCTACAGTGTTCTAACGCATAATAGTTTATAATCCAAGAAAAATTAGATCTTTTTAAATGAGCGTCCATAACTAAGTCTACAACTCATCCTACAGCTGTCTGAATGATAAAAAACATAGGCTCACCACTTATATTCTTGTCTGCTTACTAATTGCAAAACAGAATAGGATGTCCTGCCCGTCTCCCTCCTATCCAGCCACCTGCTTCGTATCATGGACTGTGTGTGCAGCTGGGTGTGATGATGGATTCCAGGCACCTGCCTGGATGAAGAGATACATACAGGCTGGGTGAATAACTAGGAAGTCAGAAATACAGTACATCATACATTAGAATCGCAAGAGCTTTTAAGTGTGAGAGAAGAAAGCGGTTATGGAAGGAGATTTTACAGTTAGGCAAAACTGAGATAAGCGCGGCCTGACTAATGTAATTTACTATTGAGGGAATATCTTATAGCTCACTGTGTAGAAGCAGAGAGAATACATTCCAAAAATAGAGGGAGAAATAACGTAGGGTGTAGCGAGGGTGGGTCAGCATTATGCCCAGCAGCTGCTCCCAGCTGTTCATTCATCTCTGTTCAAACAGAGACTACACTGTGGACATGAGTGTGTGGGGAAGGCAGCGGAAAGAAGACATGGTGACAGAGGACAATGTGAACGGTGACAGTTGTGCATTTCGTGTGTTTTAGCGAAACACACATTGATAAGGACTACAGGGAAGCCTCATTCAATACTAATTTTGCATTGCTTTTTGGCTGACATTTCTGCTGCTGTTGACTGTAACCCCTACCATTTATTCCCATATGTTTGGCTGAGCACCAGTTACCGCCTGCCCCAACGTATTGTAGATCAATTTTGCCAACTAACAAATGACATTTTAAGGTAAACATGTCACAACTACAATTTATCTTTTTCTTAAATCAATTGCGTCCATTCCCATGTACCCCAGTATACCGATCCACAAAGCTGGAATCCTTCATGCTGTGGGTTCAATCCTGCTTCACATCTCATTTTAGTGGGTTTACCTTTGCCCTACTCCAACACATAAAAGTGCAGGAACTGGAAGTAAATATTTAATGAGCTTTTATCTGCGAGATTCAGTAGCAGCGAGTGGAGGGGGGTGGAAGAAGCAAGTGTGGTATTGATGCAGTTTCCCATCTTTACTGTCTCAATGGCCTTCCATAAACGATAGGCTTGGACCGAGTTGTCAGGAAAGAGAAGTACACACAAGTAATTAGAGATAAAATGTTAAACAAATCTGGTGTGCATAAATCACATAAATCATGCACCTCCTATAGAAAAAGAAGAAACATTTTATATATTTGCTTCTCTTTTTCATTTTAAGGATGTTTTGATTTTCCATTCTGCCTTGCTCCCTCTCACCACATTGTGCCTGATTCGTCTTTCCTTGGATGGCAAGGCTTGGAAACAGGCAAGATATTTCCACTATGCTCCTGAGGCAGCTCAGGCATTTGTGTCTTCTTTGCAGTGAACTATGAGAACACATTGGAAATATTTCTGAGGACACGGGACACGTTTCACATTGTTGACCAATGGATACAGCTAACCAGGGACCCTGCTAATCTCAATACAGATGGATCTGCAAGGAAAATGGATTTGTTTACCCAAAGTCCTCCACCTATTTGTAGATGATGATTGTTATTATACTCAAGTCATTTTTTCTGGACTTAACAGCTCTAGAAGGAAATTTACCCCGCTCTTCCATCCACAAACAAAGTAGAGCCTAGAGGTGCTGGATATTCAAACATGGTAACAAGCCACCCAGTTGCTGAGGGCAGTTGAATGGGCAACCCACCCACCACATAAAAATTTGGATAGCCCTAGAACAGTCACAAGCTCAAACACCCACCACCCCTGAGCAACTGTGTACCGTAACAACACTAGGTAAGGCTTCATGCCTCACACGTTCAGTGGAGCCATATGGAGCAAGTAGCATACCAAGACTCCACATTCACTTCAATACCAGATAACACAACTTTACAGTACAAAGTTCTTTTCCCATTCAGGGTCTCGGGGGGGGGGGGGTCAAATTCGGGTTAGAGATTTTTAGACATGCCCAATTAGATCAATTCATAATGTTGCTGCCTAAACATTACAATTACCACCAGGGAACTCACTTATGTGTAAAGCCTGCGCATTACCATATTATATTTATTAATGATAGAACAATATTTGTCCCTCCACTATTCTCTATGGACAGACAAGATCTGGACTTTTACGCACTCCTATAAAGCCTACAGAATTCTTACGCTGTGGTGCAGAACACCATTATGAATAAATACGATGGCCCTGAATGCTGCTGGAGGTGTAGCTCTCATAATATTATATATAATATTTAAGGAAGAGAAGTAAAGAGATTAATATAGAGGTAAATATTTTAGACTGGCTTGGACTCTCAATTGCATAATTTATATTGATTGACAGTTGTATTGTCGCATAGAACGTAGAATGGAAATGATTGTCAGGCACTGTAAAAAAAATTCAATAAACTCTAATTTACATAAAAATAATATATTTTTATTTTATAATTTTTATAGTATAACATTGCTTTCTCTATTCAGTTTCATTTACAACATAGTGATCTGATCCTTGTTGTCAGCATCCCACACAAGGTTCTTGTCATCCACTATACCACCTGTTTAGTCTCCTAGTGAAACATATTTACACTGCAACTCATGCCTTCTTCCTTACCCAAATTACCAGCCTTGAATACATGCCCATACCAGCCCCCCCGGGCCCTCTCAGCATTCTTCTGCTTGCTCTGTGTGTCAGAAATAGGTCTGTGCTTCTAAATTTGGTCTGACTCTGACTTCTAGTCAAACAGGGCAGACTTCTGCACGCCCCTCGCCACAGCTCACACTACCCCCTTCACTCCTTGTACCTTCTAACCATAAATAAAACATCTGAACACCAGACACTTGTCATTTTACTGGAAATCAACACATTATTTTGGATAAGAATGTGCATGGGGTAAATCTGAAAAAGTAAGAAAAGCCCTTTTTGGGACATTGATAAAACTTTTTTTAATAACAAAATGTTATGCTGTTACTCACTGGTGCTGTTATTTCATTGCGGGTATAACGCATCAGCTGATTTAGCTTTAGTATCTTTACGGAGGCATTTATGTAGCTCATATATAGTACCGTAATTTACGGAACAGAACAAACATGGATCATAACACAGCCAAGACATTTAATAGTAAAATGTAATTAAAAATAAATACTTTTTGGAAGGATCATTTTTGGGCACTTTGTATGTTTTATGTTCCAGAAAAAGATGATGCCTCTGATGATCATGTATACATGTGGCTACATACTACCCCCTTACACTCTTGCATCGTGTGGCAGTGTGCACCTGCTGCATGAGCCACAATACAGGTACGTGGGATCCATCGGACGCCAGGCCTTTGACAATGGCCAGTCCTAGCTAGGGAGAGACTGCACCAGAGATGTTTAGCATTGGGTAGAGCTTGAGCTACAACTAAATGCAGGATCTCTTAGGAGCTTGTACTCAATTTTGTTTTGGGAATGTGGGGTCTTTGTCCTGGTTGTATTCCTCAAGGGCACTTAGTTGATGTACATTCCTGCTACTGAACATGGCGATGATTTTGCCCTTCATCTTTGTTTTCAGTTCACCTTCCCCTGTTCTCCTTTGGTTTTCTCCTATTCTGTCCTTTGTCCTGCCTGCTAGATCACCCAGTCTGACCTCTGTGGACTATGCTTCTGGTAGTGCTTGTTTTGTGTATCAGCTCAGCTCCATATCTGTCCTTGGTACTGTGTCATTTATCCCTGACCCTGAGTGACCTGACCAGCAAATAACTTACTCTTGGACCATCTGACAACATCTAAGGCTGTATATTGGAGAGATTCCTGGTTGACTCTCAATTCACATCTCTACCACTATACAAATTCTGTTAGTATCTTTTCATATGGATTTTCATTACTCTTTCTACACCTTCAAATGGTTCTTTAAGCTCTGTAAGCTCACAACTGCGCATCCTTGCACTGACTACTGGGAATGGTGATTTCTACTGACTACCTCCAGTGTGTTAGTGCAAGGCTGCATCATTCCACAAGTGGGTCTGAACCAGGATGGTCTCTGAGGCCATTCAAAATAAAAAGGCAAGCAGATTGGTTTTAGGTTTTAAGAAACCCTTGTATGCTATCCCATTGTTTGTGCTGTGTATGTGTTATAACTGTCACACAAAAGTGCCAGAAAGAATGGAAATGTGAAATAACTGTGTAATTCTACTAACCTAAGATGAACCAGAATATTGTGCAATGTGACATATTCACAATAACATAAGGCACTACATGTTTACACTGTTACGGTTCGTTTAATTCCCTTTTAGGTAAACCTCTGTACTATTGTGTATATTAACATGCAATTAGGAATTCTTTGTTATACAACAAAAGTCATATCTGGCAAGTTTCAGGATATGACATTTAGTCTTTGGGCATTCCACCTAAGTGCCCCTTTTTTGGGGCTTTCTTTTCTCCACCTATGTCCCTCTTCTCTAGGACTGTTTTGCAGTTCTGAATGTCCACTCAGGCAATAAAGTTGTGTGAGTGTATGCGCAAGCACAGGTCCGGTCATGCCGGAGGCAGCGGAGGAGGGAGCAGAGGAAGCTGCACCGGACCAGGTACCTGTGGTTGGCGGGTACTCCGGTGAGTGGCTCCATTGCCGTCTCAGGCAGGCACGCTGACAAAGGGACATCTTATTCTACTTTCCCATACGTTCAATACAGGTTGTACTACATAAATGAATTCACAGAGACAGTGTATTACTTTTATATCTATCAGCACTATTTACATGCTACGTAACTCACACTTAGTTCTGCATACAGGCTAATTCATATGACCACCATCCTTTCTGCTATTCCATAGCTATTAGTGTGTAATGCATTTTTCATTTTACTGCAACACATTTGTTAAAGTGTATTAATTACATGCTATCCTGTGGGCAGAACTGTGTTAACAGCATAATTCACAGTACACATGCATGAAAATATCCATTACTGGAGACGTTCCGATATTATGAATTCCATAACAAAATGATTGGGGTCTGTCACCTCAGTGAGCTCAAAGCAATAACTTACTTTCTCTCTCTCTCTCTCTATAAATAAAGTGTGATATACAGAAATAAATGTTTGCATTGACTAAAGCTTAGTTGTAGTTCATTTTGCTCCAATAAGCCTACCGGCAGCACTGTGATGTTTGGGTCACCTTTCCTGCACAAACATCACACTGAGCTGATATATAAACTGTATATAAAGTAAACTACACATACTGTATGTGCAACTGTTTATTAGATTGTAAACCAGAGCTTTATTTTTTCTCTCTATGTACCAGCATCTTTTAACATGTATTACTGTTATTGTCAGTATAATTGGTAACAATTAACAATAATAATTGGTAATCCAGGTTACACATTTGTGGGACATGATTTCCTGCAAAAATACGTTTTAGACAAAAGCTGCATTTTTTAAATACAGATGAAATTGATATATGGTGAAATTACTAATTGTCTTAAATTTGATGTAAAAGGTTAACAGAAAAGCCTGGATGTTTCATAGTTTAGTAAGGTGAGGGTTATTATACATCAGCTGCTTCTCACTGTGTACTTTATGCAAACATAAACATTAGCAGTATCTCCTGGATGCAAAAAAATGCATATAATACTCATTATTTATTAAGTAAATGTGTGTGTGTGTGTGGGGGGGGTTGCCACATACAGGATACGCCCCAGGTGCCAAATACTCTAGGTATGCCCCTGGCTTAACTTGTCTTACAACAAAATAGAGGTTTCCCTATGTAAAGTGTACACTGTTTAGAAGATTGTCTAAACCATAGCAAAACTTTAAAAAAACATCCTGACATTAGGCACTCAAAGGGTGCGTACATACAATATTAGACAGAAATTAGAATAAAAAAAAATATCTGCCACAATATAGCATGTGGTCAGTATAGGAGTGACAGTATAAAATACATGGCATTATTCCGTTTCCAACAGGCCTATAATAGCAGGCAGTGGCAGCACATTAATCTGGTTAGATCAGCCATCTCTCCCTCTAATAAGTTATTGCCCACCAAGACTTCCCCAATAAAAATCTAGTTTGCAACGGCACATTTTTAAAAGTATGTGGTTTTCTTTATTTCTTGAAGCATAAGTCCATTTTGAAAGGGATGCATACAGCCTTATGTCAAGTTCATGGTAGGGCTTAACAGTGTTGTCTATTGTGATAAAGTGTAATTTTAGGACGCGGTAATCAACAAAGGTAAAATCGAAAACTTTATAAGTCATACAACACAATTTTTTGTTCTGTTGAGATTTACAGCTTTTCAGCTGGATGTGCTCTTAACAGCATCAGCACGCCCCTCCAGCTGGTTAGTAAAGGGATTGCACCCAGTGATTTGTCTTCTCTAACTGCATCTCTTCTCAATGTATGAGATCTGTTAAATGTCTCGCTTCTCGCTAATTAAGATTTACTCCGGTGACTGAGTGAAAACAAAGGCCTCTCACTGAGAAACAAGCCTTGGCTGTATTCTTTGTCTGTTTTCATTTGTAAGCAGCCATGGCCAGTCAGGGAAGTACACACTTTGTAACTCACTCACAAAAGGTGTAAAGGTAACAACGATAACATTTATTGGATGTCATTTTCATTTACAGTTTATTAAAGTGACATTAAAGTCATGAACTGTGTTTGCTTCACTGTTATTAAGTAAACTTTCCAGTGGATGCCAGAGGAAGCCCCTGCCAGCGACCAATAGAGCCGCTCACACGTTCCTTTAACTCCTGACAGCGAACCTACAAATTTCCGCTCCCGTTAACCCCTGCAATGCTGCGTATATAAGGTAGGCTAGATGGGGAAGGGACCAGGGAGATTAGTTAATGAAGACTCTTCGTGTTGTGTGTCTTCGTATATGTTTTGCCACCCCAGGGCAAGGATAAGGCATCCAATAGGAAAAGTACTTATCCATTGCATATTATGCTATAAGGTACCCAACCGATTGATTATTGTTATTCTACAGCACAGCTAATGTAAAATTACAAACAACAGGGCGCCTGCTCTCCCACTCCTGTGGTGACATAATAAATCTTCATGTATCACATGTCTTTTTGATATGTTAATGAGGGTACACCTCCAGTAATCTCACAAACAATTCAATATGCATGTTGAATGCAAAATCAGTTCAGTCTCTCTCTGCCAACCATCCTGCATCGATGGGGCAATCTGTGTTGTCCTAGGTTATATTGGGCCTTTTGGTTGCAGGTTAGTCTTGGAAAGTGCTGCATTGTTTGTTGGGCTGTCACTCCATGGTATGTTACTGCGTTTTTCTCTCTTATTAAATATCTGTTATAGTAGACAAACCTTTGAGATATATTTTTATATTTGGTTTAACAGCACAACTCCCATCATGGCTTACCTATCAAACTTCAACTCTGTGACATAACCTCCACAGTTCATTAGCCTGGAGTTGCTCCACATGGGGTAACTCTGGAGCTGACCGCAGAGTCTATTAGTCTTTTTTGCATCTTCATGCTGGGACAACCCACCCATATCTTGTGCTCATCTTCTTGTACTTAGCCGTGCTGCACTTGTGGAACTCAGACGCTTGAGATCCCAATGACCAGAGAGCCTCCTGGTGGAGACATTGGTCAGTACAGTGACCTCTTACACAAGGTTTGCTGGTTGACAAGTCTGTGCACCTCTTGCTTCTGTAGTGCATCTTGTCACCTAGAATTAGTGCTGGGGCTTTGCACAACTCCAGCTGGGCAAGTTCATCCAGCTCTTGTTAGACCTCAAGGAAAAGACCCAGAAAAGGCAGGCATATTTAACAGATCTTCTGAAAACAACCATGTTGTGCTAGAAGCCTTTCCATAATCATCCAGGGACAACAGGACCAAAGCCTCTTTGGAGGGCCTTGTGCGGATCCTCCAGGCCCATCTCTTGTTGCACTAGGATGAGACAACTTCCCTTGAAGCTCCCACAAATCGAAGTGCCTCTGATGGCTCAGCACAAATCTCGTGTCCAATGCATTTTCTTCTGGCAGTGGGTTCACGTAGGACAGGCGTGTCCAAACTGCGGCCCTCCAGCTGCTGCAGGACTACATCTCCCATAATGCTCCTTCAGCTAAAGGGCTGGCTGAGGAGTATGGGAGATGTAGTCCTTGGAGATGTAATCACAGTAGCGATTTTTTCTTTGTTAGAGAAGGATCCCTCCTCTGCCACTAGTGCGAGGGGAACTAGGGGTCTTTTACCCTTGTCATGTCCTCTGGGAAGTGCCTATTGTACGCATTGCTGGAAACATCAGCCCCTGAGTGGCTTTTACAAAAACATTTCTGAACAGTATTATATCTCCCTTTGTGGAGTAAAGCCTTACTTCTTTTCCCACTCAGTAAAGCAGACAACTGCCAGTACTAAATGCCGAACTCTGAAGTTATATGACTGTATATAAGCACATATGAATAGGCCAAATTGAAATATCCATAATCCATTGAAAATAAGACAGAACAAGAAAAGCCAATAAACAAGCCAAGGTCAGAAACAATGGAAAAGGAAAAAAGTGGCAGAAGTGCAATCTATTCTGCTCATTTACACTACCTGGTGAGAATGGAGTGAAACCAGATGGAATTCCCATGTTTGTGATAGACAATACAAAGACCATACAGCACTTTGAAAAGAGAAAGAACTGCTGGGTCAAGGAGACAAAAAAACCCTCCACTTTCAGAGCCCATTATCTGAGGAAATAAGTGTGCCAACTCAAGAATCCTCCAGTGAGATTTCGCAAATAATGAAAACTCCACCAGAGACAAGTACCTCTAAACCATTGATGGGCGAGTTCTGTTAAGCTAGAATTTAGAGGCCTTGGGGTGATTGTCTTCCTACATGACCTCCTCAGTATGGAGAGCGCTCATCCATAATGACTGTAATCCAAAGAGGTCCTTGGTAATTCATTGGGCCTAGGAGTCGTGGAACAGTAACCAACAGAGCATCTATAGATCAAGGCTAGAAGATCAATGTTTTGTAAGATCAAATTCCGTAGCGCTGTCCAATGGGTAGACAGGACATAACATGTATACAACATAACAATTTGACATACAGAAACAACAGGTGAGGAGGGCCCTGGGATCATCAGATATTACATGTATCTGATATGGGCTACATGATGCAGTGGATCCAAGGAATGCTATAAACAGAGAAAATTACAATGACATGAGACGTCAGATCCTCTGGATCTTTTCTTCTGTAAAAAATACTTCAGCCTGGATTCTATAAAAATGTATAAATAGCAGAACAGCACTCCAGTAGTTCAGTGAGGTATATTTAATTCAGCAACTATTCAACCTTACTGTCTTTATCGATTCTATAAGTCCCAGGAAGCTTTTGTGTTGTGTAGACATCAGGCAGGACAATTTTCAGAATTCACCATCTGCAAGTTGTCAGATAAGGAATTATGAAAACGCCTATAAATATTAGGTGACAATAAGCTCCAGAATCTTTGTAAATATTTTCCTACAGTAAGGCTGGCTGTTCATTTTTTTTTAGTTTTTCTGTCTACCATCATTAATTTTCTCAGTCTTTATAATTTTGTCCCCATCGTTGTTTGTCCTCTCTGTCGCTATGATTGGCTGTTGTAAGTTCTATATGCTGTCTGATTGGTCTTCAGGTCCTGATGTGCATGTTATCAACCCTTAATTAAAGTTGCTAATACTACTAATGTTAAAACTGTATAAATTACGCAGAATAAACCAGTCTTTCGTATCACTAACATCCACTATTCCAGGAATGAACTAGGGTGCCGTCTCATGGCATCAGATCCTCTCCCTGGTGGAATTTAGGATGTTCCAGTCATATCCCTGAAATGACACACTGCTTTGAAGGCCGACACGTCCGCAATTTCTCTATAACATTTTCCCATTGACTCCAAACAGCCAAAAAAATGCCACAATGCAAAGTCAGGGTTCAGCTGCGGGTTCCGCAAACTAATATCCCTGGGGCTGTCTAATCAGAAAATAATATATTATACAAAATCTAAAACGGATTTAAAAAAAGAAAACAGCAACAATTTTGAAAACATTTGTTTCTGCTGCAGAGAATAAAAAAGAGCGGGATTTCCAATTAAAAACCTCAGCGCAGTTCAATGCCCTACTGCTTGAACCTAAAAATGTTACAGTTTTAATTGAACGAAAATCCATCAAACTCCCATTGCTAATAACGGACCCTAAACTCATGATGCTGAGCATGCGACATTTACACTTCACATAAAGTGCGCAGAACAATCCACCTCATTATTACATATTCACTCAATTCTACGCACAATGCATAATATAATCGAAAACGGGAAGGTGAAGCGAGGAGAAACTACGGGAAACCAAATCGCTCTCTACTTGAGAAAAATTGCGGCTACAAACGAACGCTATGCACCAAACGAGCATGCGCAGACAACACAGCGACTTTTACCAGCGTTCACATCTAAGCTCCGCCCCTACACTATCACATGACTTTAGGTCACTCGTTCAAAACACACGTGGGAGACAAGAAAAAGCGACGATAATATGAGTTTGACTTTAACACGCCTATTGCATTCTTTAAAATCTATGTTTAGGGCGGGAGTATGGGCATGTCCAATTGATACTTGGCAATCTACAACGGTAACCAATCAGGCGCATCCAATCACTTTCGTCATTATAGAGTTACCCAATCGACGAAGGGGAGATATTAACTCTTTTGACGAAAGTTATTCCAGCTAGCCGATTAGATGGTGAAGCGGTCTCACATCGATGAGATCGTCCATTCTGTTACTCATGTCTGCGTTCAAACTGTAGCTGGTGCGTATTTCCTTGTTCTGTGCATCGCAACGAACTGACTCTAAGCAACCGTGGATCCAACGGAACCGTTTTAAATTATTGCACCTAAACGGCGGTTGCAAGGCTTCCCGCATGGCTCCCCGATGATAAGCTTTGGTCGGTTTGATTGCCAGTTGGGGGACCGGAACTTTGTTCTTTTCCAATGCTGCAGGTGATCGGTTTACTCCTCACTGGTCTAGGATGGAGCCTGGAGCTGCTGGTGTTTTTGCTGGACTTGAATTACTGGCTCATGTCTTTCCTCTTCTCGCATTTGTTCTGGACCATCCGCTTTATTGTAAACTTGCCAGGTACAGTTACCATGGGGCTGCTTCACTTGTGGCAAGGTCTCCTAGGCCACATGGCCAGGATGGGGGATTCCTTCTGCAGTGTGTTGCTGGGTACATTGCAGGCAATAAGCAGCGGTGTGAGGGGAGGCCTGCCTGGCTTAGATTGCCTTCAGCTGGTGTGGAATTTGCTTTGCCACACAGTCCTTAGAAGTAAGGAAATGATGCAGCGAGGACTATTCAACATTGCACTTTCTGGACAGACGCTTCACCGCCAGTTTTGGGACGCCCTGAGCATTGCCGGTAGCTTGGTCGCCTATCTAGTGAACAGTTTGGTGAATGTATGCCTTATTGCAATACAAAATGTTTTATCATCCTTTCTGGCCCTTTGGATCTCCTTGGTTAATGTCATCACAGTGTTGCTCTCTCAAATCTCCAGCAATGCTGTGGCCGTAGCATTTTTATTGTGGAATCCGTGTCAGCTGGTTCTAGATGGCGTGGCGTTGCTCAGCTGGGAACTGGGAACAATATTCTTCAGGAATCTTTATAAAGTCCTTCTGCTGCTTCTCCTTATGTGGGTCTGCCGGTCCCTCAGTAGGCCTACTACTCCAGTTTTCCTTCAGTTACGTGTGAGAATCATCCGGTTATACCATACGGTAAACGTGTTTATTCTTGCCGTGATTTATTCGGAGGTTTGGAGCCAGGCCGCTGCTAAGTGTCTTCAACTTATAAGAATGTACAGAGGGGCTTGGGAGAGAGACTGGAACTGGAGGAGGACTAGGCCACAGAACATACCTGTGAGACCTAATACAGCACAAAACCCTCCCTCACAGTCTATCTGGGTGCAGAACAGAGTACCTCTTAGACTGCAGAACCCTGCAGTCAGACCTGCTTTAGGTCAGGATCTGGAACCCGTTAGAGTCCAGAACCGTGAACCAGGACCAGCTTCAAGTCTGTGCAATCCAGCTTCCCCCGCGGAGGCAGGCCATGCATCAGAAGATCCTTGGAAGCTTCTGAAACAACAAGAAGAGAGCAAAAAGTGTGTGATATGTCAGGATGAGACCAAAACTGTTCTTCTGCTACCCTGCCGGCATCTGTGTCTCTGCGCTCCCTGCACCCAAATACTCTTGCAACAGCCTATCCTTCAGCGTAATTGTCCACTTTGCCGGAAGATGATCTTGCAGACCTTGAACGTCTATATCTAATAAGCCATTCTACTGAGTTTATGCACTATTGAGACTACACTGCACATTGCGGACCGGTGGTGTTTGTTTCATTTATCTATTTTTAAAAAAGTATTTGCTGACCTTGTTTGTAAGAAACCATTTCATTTTTTTTACGTCGGAAGCAGTTTTTAAGGCTAAGTGAAGCTGTGAAAGGGGTCAAGGTGCGTTATGTGAACTTGGGAATTACCTCACTGTGAGAAGGACACTCGCCAAGAATCTGTATTGTGTGTAACTTTCACGGCATTGTGTGAATCGCAGTGTTTCATTTTTTCTGAACAGCTGTTAATATCATTAAATCCGCAATTCTGTTTTAGGTTCCTTTTTAAAAATTACATGTCGTTGGCCTTCAACGTAGATGGTGGATTATTTGTTTATTTCTGGGGTGTCAATGTTTGTATGACACTCTAGCAATGAAATATTTTGGGCAAACTCTTAAGGCTTGAATTGGAACATCTGTTGCGCACTCCTGCACATAACATATTGTAGGTTCTTGCAGGTGGCTATTGCCACACGTGAATCCTCTTACAACAAAAATACTAAGAAAATCATAGCCACATATTTATTAATGGTAGCCATAATACACGCGCACATTTAAAATTTATGTATTTTTTGGCACAACTTCTGTACAGTCAAAAAAACAACTCTAATTTGAAGAAAGCCATTAGAATTTATCAGTGTGGCCTTTGTAAAGTTAATGTTATGGCCTGGCTATTATATACCATTGTATGTTCTGCCTTCCCAAACTGGGCTAAACGTGGCTTACAACCCCCTCTTCAAATTTGACTTTGCTGAGAGAGGTAGATAAGTGAAACATAAACCCAGTTAAAGTGGCATATGATAAAACTATAGGGAAGTTTGAACATGCATGGGATAGGCATAAAGCTATCCTGACTTTTAGGACCAATTAAGGTTAGAGTCTTAAATCAGGAAAAATGGGCAGACTAGAATGTTACCTGCTGTCAAATTATGTTTCTATGTAACATTTTAGTGTCTTTCGCAAGACCTGAACTAAAAAAAAAAAACAGTTTGGTAATGCTTATCTAATACCAAAACCTTATATCCAATACTTTCAGTGTCAAAAAAAAACACGTACCATTAGGAACTAGACACAATTAATTTGTGTGATACAATAGACAAGGGGTTATGTCAGACAGGTGGATATAAGAGGAAAGGTCAGCTTTTTATTTTGAATCACTTTTTTACAGTTTCACAGTCAAGAGGTTACCGTATTTTGTTTATGGAAGAAAAATGGCGAGAAACTACCTTAGAACTAGTATATCTTTTTGGCCCCTGATTAAAAAATGTTCTCACCTTCTGATCCTCATCAACCTTACAAAGGCAGACGGCTGTTACAGAAGAGACAAATAATTAACGCAGAAGCAATAACTTAAAATGGAGAAATTGAAATAAGTTTTCACAGAAAGTTACCAGGGCTGCTCCCAATGGGAAATGTATGGGGATGTATGTATATGTTTACATGGTCAAGAAAAAGTGACAAGGGTACTGGTGAAAACAATGTGGTGAATTATGTGGACATGACTTTTAGTGAATAATCTATCTACAAATTATAACAAAGAAACGATACTTCCCCTATTGCATAGCTGCCACCCTAGAACGGCATTCGTTAGATGCTGATATCAAAAAATACCCTTCCACTTAGTAATAACAGATATAATTTCCCAATCAGTGGTAAGTAAGTATTGTACTCATGATATTTCTGTGATATTCAGGCTCTTCTCAAAAATTTTCACAACTAAAAGGGAATGAAGAGGGAAAGGGAAAAGATTGCGCAGTATCTCACCCAGATATAGAGGAAATAAAAGTTGATCGCGCTTACAAGAAGTTGATCACATTCAAACATGTGCTAAGGCGTCTTACAACTGTGTTCTCCAACAATCCTGGTTGATCCTAATTAGAATGATGATCTTCAAGTGTTTTCAGGTTCTTAAAGTGCCAGTTCTCAAAATGCTGTAGTGCTTCGTTGTAGAAAAAGTTCCAAAAAATCATATATGAATCAATGAACCAAAAGGGAAGAATCACAAAAAAGTGCATGAGAGGCTGCTGCTTGGCTCGTGCTGCTACTTGTAGCCGGCTTACCTTCTTCAGAAGAAGACTTCATGTTTAGTGCATTATTCCGAAGGTGTATGGCTTCTTGTTGATATGGTAATAGATGTTGTGTTGGTGGGATTAAAGCGCCAACATGCTGCCAGCGGATATATTGTGACATCAGGTACTGGCATACTAGTAAAATATATCCCATCACAGCCCTTAAATAGTTAAGAAAACAACTTTAAAAAAAAATTTAAAAACAACAAAAAAACATAAATTTTCTCACTCCTCATGCAAAAGGGGCAGATGAGCTCTTAAACCCTTCTTGTCTGTGCTTAACTGTTTTATATTGTGTTCTGTCACCTCCAGAAAATGTTGTTTCGGATGGGGGTTAGCTCTCTGTCATGTGGTCAGATGCACTGTTTGCTTTAAATTAGCTATCCATACATAACTTAATTTGTGCTAAATAACCGTACTATATATTATATATATAAAGTAGAAACTGTTCTTATGGTTGTCATAATCTAACGGTAGCAAAACAAGGAGAATTGACCCGGCCTTCCAAGATAAAAAATATACCCTGACACCCAGCCAGTGTTCATGGCTCTAGCCTAGTCTATTTAGTATTTAACACAAGCTTTTAGGATCCTGTAGGCCCTTCTTCAGGTACACATAAATGAAGAAACAAATACTAAACAAGGGACAAAAAAAGTTTGGCACCAACTTAAAAAAGGAACAGGTTTTAGCATGGAGAGGGCTTTAGCGTGGAGGCTCCCAATGACACAATTCCTGATATCAACATGCCAACCAAACAATCTCACAATGGATTAGCTGGCAGCTTGCTGGCCCTTTAATGATTTCCAATATGGCGTCTAGTGCTATGGTGGCAAGCAACCGTATTAAGCTCTGTGGGGAAGTAAGATAGCTCTGTTGCTTGTAGCGCTTACACACTGAGGATCCTGTAGTGCAGAGGACTACATCAGAATTGGGGTCCCGTGGGACCCGTCAAAAAACTTGCAGGTGTGAGCGGTATTCCATTGCAAATTAAATTCTCTGGGATTTCAATAGTTCCTGGTGAAAGGGGCTATTGCAAATGTCCCCCATCACCTAGCTTTAATAGCCAAGCCCTAAAAGGGCTTCTACATAAATTCTAGGTAGAATTACCTTCAAGCTTTTCTGCATTTTAAACCGTTTTAGCAGTTGAAACTCTGTTGCCATGTTTAATTTTGGTGCTACTTTAGCTTTAAAAAGCTGTTACAGCCTTTAACAAGCAGTTCAGTTTAAAAACAATGCAATAACATACTGTTACTCAGTTACCCAAGTCTGTCATATTACAGTGATTGTAACTTTTCTTTTTTAAATAAAAATGCAAACACATCTCAGAGCAAACACATCACTCCAACAATGTGATTATGCAAAAAATGAAACCAAGAAAGAAAATAGAAAACATAAATTATGATTGTCCTGATTGATAGATAATTGGATTTAATATGGAGTCTCAGACAAATGGTACAAAGAAATGTTATAACAGTTAGTGTGAAGTGACAAAATACAGGAGATAGGTACAATTCTAAACAATCTCAAAACTTATACATGTCATCAAGTGCCCTAACTAAATTTAAAAACAAAACTTTGGTGCAGTAGGCATACTACAAGTCTGCCTAAAAATGTAAAACACAACAAAACCAGGAAAGAACGCGAAGAAAATAAATTGTATTTGAAGCAGGTTACTCAGATCATACAAGCTGTCTAGAAGTAAAATTTACCACTCCAAATTGGTTTTGTCCAATGAAAGAATGGACTCTTAAACTAGATCAGTACATTTAATAAGCTGTATTTTGACAATTAAAGATCCAGGCGATTTTAAAAATAACTAGTTTTTTTCTTTTCAATTTTAAGAAGGCAGTTTCTATTTTGCAGGTCACAACCTGCCTAGTTAGGGAAATTGTCACTGCTTGCAGACTGTCAGCTGCTTGGCTACTTCACTTACTGCTTCTGCAGTGAGTGGATGTGATTTTCACCCAGATCAGGTGAGTGGATTCTAACTAGATCACTTCTATTGCTTGGCAGCCAAAAAAAGCAATCCTCACTGCATGAACAGCGAGAGAAGATTGCTCAATTAGCATCTGTCAGACAGCTACAGAAAATGAGATGTATGTCGTTAGATTCACCTTATTTCCTGAAAATTCCAAAAGGAAATGAATGATAACTTAGAGATCAGGAGATTTCAAAGGACTAAATACAGGGTGTGGATCCCAGTCAGAGTATATGAGGAATCCAGTAAAGACACTGTCTGTTCCATCACTTGCATACAGCCCTGGATAATCTCCTAGCTGGACCCACACTTCATCTCCAGGCTCTAGATGCAAAGCAGCACCTCCGCACAGGCTTCCTGGCCTGGTTCCATCACCTGGCTGAAAAAATGAGGCCTGTGGGTGCCCATTCTTCATTAGTTGCAAATGCAGTGATCCACGGTAGACAGTGCCATGGAGGGAAAAGTAATAAAGACCAGGCACAACACAGATGAAACGGCCAGTTTCCGGATTGTAATGTCCTTGTTCATTTGCCAAGACTTTACCAAATGGTACTGGTTGTCCAGGAATAGGGGGGCTGCGGGATGCAGAAAGTTTAGCACTGAAAGCTGAACGTGGAGGAACAGCACAGTCTCCTTGCTCACCCTTATTGCCTTGCGCACCACTAGGACCAGTACCACCTGGCAGACCACGAGCACCTGACATGCCTAGGTGGATGAAAAAAAAATATTAAACATCTTCCTTGTCATTCAGAATGAGGAACACAATCTTCCCACAATCACTGATCAAACTAGCGACTAAGTTGAAAGTACATAATGATATTCATCATATCCTGCATAATATCTGAGATGTGAATGGATAACTGTGGTACACAATAGGTATGAAATGTAATCTCATCAAGGGTACCCAACAATTACAACAAATTACCAGGGTCTACTCTACAAAGATCCCAACATGATCCTGTACACGGAAAAAGTAAAAAAAACATAATAATAAAATCAAGTTAAAAAGTTTTAAAAAGTAAAAAATAGTGCAAAACACTCATAACCGTTCACACCTTTATTTTTTAAAAAAATACCCTTTGCTGTCCACCAACCTAAATGTATTTCAAATTAATAAAAATAGCATAGTATGTAAGAGACTTTCTAGGCAATAAAAAGACAAATGAAACCTATAAATGTGGGGCATTTCTTTACTACAGGATGTTGTTAAACATTTTCAAACCAAAGCCCCACTTGTCCAGAAAAAACAATATTTAATTTGCATGGGTACATTAAATTAGAAAGAGGGAAATCAGGGTTGAAGAAATAAAGCAATATAAAATTGTTTGCTCCTATATATATACAATGTATGCATTGTGTTTTATTACTGAGTTTTCAAAATACTATTGAACTATTTTCTTATTTAGTTTTCAGTAATATAATGCTCTTAAGCATAGGAGTATAGATTTGATAGCAGATAAGAACAAATCAGTGTACTAGACTGCTTTTTTTTACCTGGCTCTCCAGAGTCGCCCTTTGATCCACTTGCACCTGGGGATCCATCCCTTCCATCCCTTCCATCTCTCCCTGGGCCCCCTACGGTGCCATGTGTTCCGGGAACCCCTGGGATTCCAGGAGCCCCACAGCAAGAGGTGAGTATCTGGTTATCTTCTCTCTGACAGGAAGATGATGCAAGAATAAGGAGGGTAAAGAACAGCATCATCCTATGAGACAGGTGAAAAAAATATATAGTATGAACTGGAGAAGACAAATCATTTTTACAGAGGTTATGAACAGTGAAAGGTTTAACATTGTGATGATCAAAATTCAGGGACCTTTTTTGATTTGGAAACAATCCTCCTAATGGAGAGATCCCTGACACCTTCTGGACTCACCTTTCACCTACAGCAGCACCTCCCGAAGGTTAAGGAAGAGATCCACATTCACTTTTGCACGGCAGGACCACCAGCAACAGCAGCTTGACACCAGTGGATACACACATCCAGCAGCAGGCTATGGGACTCAATTTCTCCAAAAACTGGACCAGCCGGATAAACTGATCCCTCAAAGTAAGGAAGGTGATATGGCAGCAGCAAGAGTAGTAGCAGTGGACTGGGAGTAGGTAGACACTGGCACATATACAGTCCCACCATACAGGATACTGAATGTCCACCAAAATTAGAAGAATATTTATCCCTTACAGTAAAGAAGTAAATTGAGCTGCAGTAGCAGAGCAGGGTGAGGTGAGAGCGGTACTCACCTCGGGCGCAGCTCTGAGAGGGCGCACAGCCGCCCGATCAGCAGCTGCAGGACTAGTCGGGAGATCACACTCTCCCTCTAGTCGCCTCGCAAGGGAGCGCAAGGTCTGTCATACCCCCGCTGAAGTTTAAACTTCGCCGACGCCATTATCCCCCCCCGGTACTTACCTTTAAAGAGTCCTGCGGCGAGTCTCCCTGCTCTGCCACGGTGCCGGCTTGTAATGCTGAGCGCCGGAAATTGACTCCACTTCCGGCGCTCATTATTACAAGCCGGCACCGAGACCGAACAGGGAGACTCATAGCAGAGGAGAGAGAGAGAGGGACGCCGAGCGGGTAAGCGAAAACCACTTGGCGCCCCTCTCTCTCTCCTCCGGTTCAAAACAAACAACAACAAAAAACGCTTGGGGCGGCCTGGGCTCCATTGTAGGGCCGGCCCTGCTCCCACCACAGGATGGATGAAGACGTGAGAGATGTGTATATATGTGTAGGGCAGTGTATGTGAATATGTGTGGTTTTTCTTAGTGCTGTGGACTACTCTTTCAATGATACTCAGCCAGCATTTTGGTGGGAATTGAACAGCTAGCATCTGCAGCTTTACTGTTGACCGCACTTTCCATGCTCAGCCTGCATCATGGAAGCAGTCGTCAACAGCAGATGATGTGACAGGTGTTAGTTGTGGATTACAACTCCCATGATGCCTAGTCATGGTGGACACCTGGCAAGCAAAGCCTCATGGGAATTATAGTTCACAGCTAACATCTGCAGCTTTATCTGCAGCATCATGGGAATTCAATTGGTTATTTTTAATAGGCATGACTGTCAGACGAATATGAAGCGTGTTTTAAGTGGCGATGCAAGCGAGACATTGTAAAGTGCAATTGCTTGTATTGGTGAGTTCCTCGAGAGCGATAAAAAAAAGAACAATGTAGGATATGATAAAGATAATAAAAAAAATGTGTTCACAAATTAGAGGTTTGGCTGGTAGCGTTTTAAACTACTCAGGAAAAGGATTTCAATTAAACAACTGAAGGTGTGCCCAAGTCCAGTAAAATGCCTGGTTCTGTCACCAATATTTATCAATGAAGAATAATATATGATAAGGTAGGAAGATAACACAAAATATTTTGTGTTGCCCCCAAATTAGAGGTTTGGCTAATAGAGTAAATGGGCAACTGTCTTAATCTACTAAACTCTACTCAGGAACAGAAAAGTATTCAATAAACAACTAAAGCACACTATGTGCAAGCAAATGCCTAATTTTGTATTTGTATTGTATATATTGTTCCTTGACCAAAACTAGAGGTTTTACACTAACATATATTGGGAAACAAATTTGCACTTTTGCAATTCATTTTCGGCAGTTTCATTGAGGATCGTCGCTGTTATTGGAGAGTCGCATGAAGGCAAAAAAAACCCCAGTTTTGCTCTTTCCAATTTTGCACTAACCAGGGAAAAAAATCCTTCTTGACCCCAAAATAGCAGTCAGATTTCTCCTTGGATCAATAAGCTGTTTCCCCATAATTAAAGATTATATCCCCATGCAAATGCCTGCCCTGTGCCTTGCCCTGTGTCTGTTGCTCAATCTCCTTCCTTACCGTGGATGGGTGAACACCTATTCATTTTTCTAATATTGGGGTAAATTTAGTCCTGAACAATCTGTATGTGTCTGTCTGGCAGAGCTTATCCTGCTGCTATGGCCCAGTCTCCTTCCTTACCCCAGGTTATCAATAATGTTTGGCAATCATGTAGCTGGAAGTGCCTGTCTTCCAGTGCCTAACCTCTGCCCTGTCTCTGCAACTCAATGTCCTTCCTTATCCGGCGGCCAATTCTTGTTCTTTTTTTCTAACATGGGGGAGGGGATTCAAATATTGGGGAAAATGTGGTATTATATTATCCTGCCCTGTGCTCTGCCCTGCCTCTGCTGCTGCAGCTCAATGTCCTTCCTTACTCTAAGGGAACTATTATTTAAACATTTTTCTACTTTGGGGGAAATTTGCTGCTGCTTTATCACCTACCTTACTTTGATGGATCAATTCACCAAATGGTTCTATGTTTTGAGAGATTGAGTCCCAAAGCATGCTGCTGGATGTGTGTATCCATGGGTGTATTGCTGCTATTGCTGGTAGTGGTGGTCCTGCAATGCAAAGTTAAGCCTGAGAAGTTTAATAGTAGTCAGGAAACTGTTGTGCAAGAATAGTGGGAAATGATTCTGAAACCAAAGGAAAAATGAAAGTTTTGGAATCAGTGAACACCGCTGCCTCCTTCCACAAATAATCATTCCATACTGCCCCTCCCTACACCCTTCTAATTAGACAAAGAAACAATATGTTTAAAACCAGGTGCCCTGTACACTTCCCTGGCATTTAATTATTATCTTTCATGCAACAGATCTATTTGATTTATTTTAATTGTTTTCTGTTGCACTTTTTACATATAGTTTGTCTTTATGAGATATGTTACTTGGTATCCCTAGTCCCCTTCTTATCTGCCAGTAAGACTAATTGATACACAATTAAATGTTTCATTGATCTTATCCTACGCTCTGTTTAAATGCAGTTTGTAGTTCAATGTTTATTTTGACTAATGATATATTGTTTTTGATAAATACTCTGTTTCAGTCCATACTTACGCTATTCGATTGTCCATCTTGGGCTTCTCGTGTCTGCCTACTTTTTTCTGCTGTGACGTTCTCCCCCATTCCCCCCCTTCATGAGTCAAACTATTTGATTAGGGAGCCAAAAACCACAAGGGAAAATATCTGCAGAACAGAAAGGGGGGGGGGTGAGAGGGGAAGGTGAGAGTAAGAAAGTAAGAGAGTCATTTTAAAAAAGCAGTAAAAAAAAGAGCTTGGAGGGTAGATATGAGAAAATAGAGATAAAGAAGAGAGACACTATAACACAGAGCTAAAAAGAGAAGGAGAAAAACAATTTCTTCCATTTTCTTTATTATACACCAAGACTGCACAAAAATGTGAAGAAAAGAAAAAAAACACACGACATAATAAAAAAGCACATCAATGATTTTTTTTATTTTATTAGTTCCACAAAAAGGAAAAGCATAAACCACCACAGACATTCACCTATAGGCAAGGATACTATATACAATAGTAGTTCTGATGATTTTGACCTCAACCTGGTCACCATATCACACAGAACAGGAAAAGGAAAAAACATAGTTGCCCCCACAGCACTTACTGGGAACCTTTACAAAACATTGGCCAACAAACCACAAAAAAATAGATTTTTTGTCCTCATTCTTGTTAGTAAACAAAAATCCGTGGATAGGCTATGTCTTTGCCCCTTCGCGGAAGTGACCAAAAGGCCAGAATATTGCCTATGTGCACACACTCTGCCCCTATTGGATGAATAAGGCTCCGCCCTGTTGAGGAAGAACTACACCAGGCTAGGACAATGCAGAGAATTCCATCTGTAGAGAAAGAGAAGCGTTTCCGCGTTTCTCTTTCTCCCCAGATACGTCTGGATTATTCTGGCCTCTTGGGTTACTTCCGCCAAAAAAGAGTGACCTCCTTAAATTGACCTCCTTAAACAAAGCAAAGTTATGTAAAATATAATCCATTCTGCACGTTTAACCCATTCTGTTTCCAGAAATGGCAGCAGACCTTTGATTTGCTTTATATTACAGACCATATTGGTACTAATGAAACAAAAATGTGTACAGTTCCTATATATGTATTCCTCCTGCTCCGGGGGCTGATTCTTACAAGATTGTAGTTGAGGGCCCCTATTGACCTGGGGAATCCACTCCGCTTGAGAAACACATGTGTGTTTCTCTATCCCACTCCTGTGTGTCTCTATCCCACTCCTGCTGGATGCTAGAAAAGTAGATGTATCACTGGCTCTTTACATAGCTGTGATTGCTTTAGTTGTGGCTCTGGAAGATGTGGAGTAGGATATCTCAGACAGATCTTTCACAGTGGATCAGAAAGATTGAGATGCCATGAAATGAGTGACATCATTTTTTAAATCCCAGAGATGTTATGGTTTTTCTAAGCTTCTGGATCTAGGTCCTCCCATTGAACCTTGTGTAGCTGGAGAATGGACAAGAATATTTTGTTTGTGACCTATTACCTTATCCTCTACCATGCAGAACATAGAAAAATATATCCTATATAAAGATTTTGCCTGTTTGCATTTGGTCTGGAGCTAATATCGTATTACGTACACCCCTGGCACCTTTACCATCTGGACAGCAGGCTCGGCCACAATAGGTGGTGTAGCGGCTGCATCTTCACAGGCACTGGACTGAGATGATGTTATCTTTCCTGAAGCCAAGTTTTGGACAGCTGGTTGACTTTGCATGCTACCTATACCTGTGATAAATATTATTGTTGCATTTCTTTAACATGCTTTGTGAAGTTACTCACTTACAGGTTTGTGATTCTCTCTTACGTCACCGCAGGGAACACAGTGATAATGCGGTTTGTATTTTGCAGGTGTTTCAAAGATGGAGGGTGAGTTATGTGTTGCTGGTGATTGTTAGATACCTGCCCTGTGTGGATATGATGTTGTGAAGGGTGGGAAATAATGCATTGGTATGTTATTGATACTGTATGTTGATGATATATGTGTCCAGATAAATGCAGATGCATTAGATGGTAAGGGCATGTAAACACTGAAATGTGGTGTGTCCAATGGAGAATTGTCATATGCTAGTACAGTAAACCAAGGATAGCGGTATCACAATATGGCCCATGAGGACGGGGGATGCTTTTGTGAGCTCAAAAGGGAGATGGGGTCGGATGGTGCAGAGCTGCAAGGCCTCTGTGAACTGGTTGCAAATACCCTACATGATCCATATAATTAAGCAGTCGATGAAATACAATGTAAATGATGAAAGACCAGTATGTATAAACCTATTATAGCACTAGTGACCTCTATAAATAAGTGTGAATAAATTAACTCAAAACCTAAACAATAAATGATGATGAAGTTTAAAATATATATGTCAGGGTTCACTTTTTGCTGCCTGAACCATGGCTTAATCATTCATGTGGTATATCCATCTCCTACCACTAGTGGCCTCCCTCCTCCCTCTGGAGTGCTCAGAGCCCAATTACCAGGTACAGCTGAACCTTATTTCCTGAGTTGAGCCCTGCCTTTAAAGACCTGCCCTGCCCTTCAGTCAGGGCCTTGGCATTAACGTTGGAAGACCGCTTTGCTCTGGACCTGTACCTGACTCTGTATTGTTCCTACCCGTCCGCCCTGCCAGTGGGCCTCCTACCCGTCCGCCCTGCCAGCGGGCTTACCTGCCAGTGGGCTTACCTGCCATCCGCCTCAGATCCCCTGTCTCTACCTCAGCTCCCCTGTCTCTGCCTCAGCTCCCCTGTCTCTACCTCTGCTCCCCTGTCTCTGCCTCAGCTCCCTTCTATTCTGTTTTCCAGTCCTGCTAATCCGTCTGTGTACCTGTCTGTACCTACCTACCCATCAATATGCATAAAGGGGTGCAGACAGAATCCCCAGTATCCCCTGCACATTGGCTCCTACCCGACCTGCTCGCCCGGGTCCTGACAGTATACTAGCTAAGAAAACATGTTTTCCAGCTTGTGTAGTTGCTGTAAAATTGATTATTAAATATTAATCATAAGTGACTAAATGAAAGGTTAGAGACCCTTGTATTAAAGCATGTTGGGACCCTGCTCCTCCATTACGTTCTTTTGTATTAGCATGCCTTCTTTTTGAGTGTTATCTTGTGGTATCACATAGTGTGGTTAATTACTCATTGAATTTGAGATTATTTTCCATCAGATTTATTTACCTGTATATGCAGTTGAATGTCTTCTCTAATTACCTATAGTTTGAAGTGGCTGTTACTGTTATTTTTTTTTTCATTCAGGGGATTAAGGAATGACTACTACATCAGAGTTTAATAATTTCCCTTCTATGGTAGAACATGATCGTGAACACATTTTTCTACTCCTAGTTATCTCCTCTCCAGTGTTTCTTCCTTCTTCCCCCAGCTATTTGTTCCCAACTCTGCTTTAGTAACTTTCTCTCTCCATTATCCATTCTCTGCCCCATATTTCCACCCCTCCTCTCCCCTTTTCGCTTTATTTCTTGTTCCTCTTCGAGAATAAGGTTGTAGCAAGATGTGCTACAAGGGCCTTGAAAACAAATTGGAGAATGTTAGAATAATAGTCAAACGTGAAGATGCTCTGTTAGCTTATTTGGTTAATGCATAGTGTTAGTAACACTTTAGTAAGAGGTGTTGTGCATGACACTTTTTTAGGCTTCATTGGTATAGTGGATAACTGTAAGAGATAAATAAGTAAGACGCCAAATTCTGTTTCTATGTTTAAACATGGTAGAAATCAATTTGGTCAGCATGGTAATACCGCACCATACATGACAAAATGAAAATCATGCATACTATATATTTAACACAAGGAATTAAATATTTATTGATAGTCAAAGTATTGCTAAATTCACCTTCATAGACACTTGTAGTAGGCGCTCATGCCAAACCATATGACTAAACATTGTATATATCTGCAGATGGAGGCTAGTAGCAATGAAAGGATTACAACTAGTACCCAATGGATCGGGAAATGCTAAAAAATAAAGATTATGTTGTCAGTCTGTGGGGTTTCAAATAGGTAACAAAAAATACAGGTCCTCTTAGGGGATGACACAGTCAGGTTGTTGGATCCGTGTAGGAAATAGGTCACAGTTAAAGGACCAGGGCAACCCTAGCTGATGAAGCTGGGCCACACAGAGGTATTCTGCATTAAGACAGACAGATCGGCATGGCTGTAGAGCACCCCCATCTGCTGAGCAACTTGGAACCAAAAGAGCACAGAAGAATGGACGCAGAGCTGGGAAGCACGGCAGCTCCTGAAGGATCTGTCAGGAGAAAAAGATAAGTGTGAGTTGATGTCTAATTGAAGGTAATTTGCGTGTTGTGTCACAACCCACAGGAGTCTGGTGTCTAGAGAGGAAGTCCGGTATCCAGAGGGGGACACAGTAGTAAGCATCAAGTACAGATACAAAGATTAATGTAAGATCTGTGTTCAGCCCTGGTCTGATGGTACATGTGCATTGGTGGATACAGATACAAGCAGGACAAACAGGCGCAATGGATAGGGATAACGCAAGCATGAAACAATAGCATGTAAGCTAGCTTCATTGTACTTAACATCAGATATGTCCTAACATTAACCATAAATTAAAAGACTAAACCAGGCGAAACAGAACCAAGGTTCTTACCAGTAGAAGTTAGGAAAGAAAGAGAGGAACAAGTGGACCAGGTTAAATACAAAAAACAGAGAAACACAAGATAAGGCACAAACTACTGTGACAATATGCAAGACACAGAACTTAACAAGATACCGATGTTGTAGTGGTGAAACAGTGAGATATCTTCCTTCCATTTTACAGTTAATCCAGTTTTTCTTAAAACATCATAACAATGTGGCAAGGAGCCCTGTGCTCAAAAATGTGCAACTCCATCACAATTCGCATTCACTCTATACGAACCTGCTAGTAACCCCTGCAACTACCATAGTTCCACTAATGCGCCTATTGATTTTTAGGATGTGGCTATCCTATACTTGTGCTTTACAAATAAACAACCTATAGTACACATGTACACAAAGAATAAGGAACATAATATAAACAAACAGTCAATAGTGCATAGCCATTGCAGTGTGGAGTTTTCTAATCTAAATTTATGTAACTGACAGCATCATGCATTTTCCTTGGCTCAGTAGTAGCACAGATCTAATAATTCTCTTTCATTTATGTTACGTCTATGATGTCAGTAACTGGGGTTATATGGTGTAACATATTGGCTAGACTTGGGTGCCGGCCAACTCTTCGTGTTCGTCTTCATTGGGAAAAAATCTTCGTATTCCACAAATATTCACCTTTTCCTGTGTTCGGTGACTTTTAAAATCCTGGTGCCGAAACTCGGCCTGGGGAGACCACTAGTCTCCCCACTCCAGGAGTTAAAGGTCCGTACCTGCAGCTCTCCAGTTGCACTTCATTGGTTGATGGCAAATGAGCCCCCTGCTGGCAACCAATAGAGTCACTTGTACAGACTTTTAAAATCCTGGTGCTGAAACTCGGCCGAATGGTCTCCCTGCTCCAGGAGTTAAAGGTCCATACGAGTGATCAATAGAGTCGCTTGTAGGAAACTTTAACTCCTGACATCAAAACTCCGCCTGGGGAGAACATTGGTCATTCGTTCCAGGAGTTAATATTCCGTCTGAGCGACCATTAGAGTTTCTCCAGGCAGAGTTTTGCTGTCAGGAGTTAAAGGTCAATAAGACAAAAAGGCAGGGGCCTCCTCTAGCATCAACCAATTGAGTCGCTCGCACGGACCTTTAACTCCCCGCGTGAACCTACGGATTTCCGCTCCCGTTATCTACGGGTAGGCTAGATTGGGAAGGGACCAGGGAGATTAGTAAACAAAGACAAACATGAAGATTCTTTGTGTTGTATGTCTTCATCTTCGTGTACATTTTGCCACCGCCATGTTTGTTTCTTCGGTTTTTGGGCAGAACAACGAAAACGCACCCTTCGTGTTTGTTTTCATGTTCGCCTGAATACAAATGCACAAGTCTAATATTTAACATTAACCATTCAGATCAGCTAAGGAACAAAACTCTGGAGGCTCAAAACACCTGCACACGGGGCTAGCCTTTGCTTGAGTGTTCCTGTGATGTGTCCTATACAGGTTTCTCTTTGTAATGGATATGGTTACTTGATGATCTATATCATACAGACAATATCACAATAAAGCTTGTACTGAGGACGGTGGTTACTGAGCAAATATCCAAGTAAATTAATCAATGGTAACCAGGGCTAGTGAGACTTCAACCATGGGTTAATCATTCAACTGGAAAGAAACATGTGACAAAAAAGATCCAGAACTCTTGCAGATGGCCAGGCCAAGATGGACACTGAGTTTTTTGGGGCTAGAAGGTGTATTTCTGATAATTGTCATGAGTAGCTTTTATTTCTAATGTAGCTAAATATTTCTCTAACTGTAAATTGTAACTAACCTTTTTGATATATTGCTTTAACGTTTAGAAGTTTAAGTAAAGTATACCACCATCCTTAATATAACATATACCTTGTATCCTTTCAGCAGCTCATTTGCTGCTGGTTGATCATGGAGTGACATCCAAAGATTGGGGAACACAGTGAGAGAATAGGAGAAGCCTTTACAAAGAGGAACCCGGAGGGGCTGGCATGGAGTAGCTAGGGGAGGAATAGGAAGAAAGAGGAAATTTAAAAGTCTCACCATGACAGTATTAGGCTTGTTTAGATAAAATCAGATTTGACTTCCACATCTAATGACTTCAAAGCTCTTGATGTCAAAATTCTAACCTGCCTCTGGATCCTGTCTATCTGGACAATCCAGCTCATCTTTCCCATCTGGGCAGTCCACCCAGCCATCACAGACCAGCTGCTTAGACAGACACTGACCACCACCACACCTTAGCTCATTGGAGTCACATTCATCTGCAGAATAATACCGAAGATGTGAATGCAGTCAGTTAGGAAGCTAAGTAGTTCGAAGGGCTGATCAAACATGTATCTATGCAAGATAAGAAATTGCAGAGATCATAGTGGTAAATTATAGTCTAAGTGGAATACAATGCAACTCACTTGCTGAAGCATTGATAGATTCATATGTGGCATAGAATCCTAGGCCCGATACTTCTTCATCTGCCACAAACAATATAGACATCTGTGACCCAGAGGAAGTTAGAATAGGTGGTAGCTGAGAGCCACAGAATCTGGAGACAAAGAAAAGTGTTTTTTTTTACTTAAAACCACATGTGATCACCCCACACAACCAATGTCCCTATACCTAGATGTTTTCTTATCAAACCAGACAAAATGCATTAATACATCAAAGTACTTTGGTGTACTTTGTTTTACTGACCTTCCCATGATATTGGTAGTTCCGAGACCAGCACCGTCATGGATCTCCACATAGTCAAATTTGCAACCCCTCTCCATCTCCAGGCTAAAGTTGTGAAACTGAATCCGAATGAAGAAACCCTCCGGGACAGTCAGAAGCCACCGACAGACCACCTTTCCTGGGTACTGTTCAGGATGATTTGGAGAGTAAAAAGCCCCTTGAAAGCCACTTAGGGATCCACCACAATCTGAGTACAGAAACAGTATTTTGTCCCTCTCTTTCTGTCTATAGTACATTTGCCCATGCCTCATTATTCCTGTTATCTGATATATTTTGTGATCCTCTTTCTAAAGGCTGGTTTTGCCCCTGGTTCATTTACTTTTACCCTTTAGTAAATGTCCCTTCTCTATTGTTGTGTTTACCCCTATATCTACGTGTCCCTCCCTGTGGTACCCCACTGTTTTTGGCTGCAGTTCTTTTCATCCATCTGATCTGTACAGTCTGGTATTCCATCACACAGTGCTGGCAGCAGAAGGCAACGACGTTCATCACACAGAAACTCATCCCATGAACAGCTACCTGCGTATGGTTACAGATTAGTTCAACCAAATTATTCGAAATCTATTCCCACAATCCCCACTATCATAAAGCTTACCTTGACTTGGTACTATCATTCGGTATGTAGCTAGGAAGCCCATAGCACTTATGCTGTCGTCGGATACAAAGCTGACCTCTAGCCAGTGTGAGTTTGATATAAAAGTGGTAGGAGCAACAGATCCACAGAACCTGTTATGTATCACAAATAAAATAGAAGAATAAAAAGGCACCAATACATATTATACAAATAACTTTTTTTTTTAATTTAGACTTTTTGATTTTCTTTCATGATTTGTTATGGGAAAAACAACCTGCAGCTCTCCAGTTTTTGCTACCCAACACCCAGTTTCAATAAGAGTGGGGTGGATATTTGCGGTGTTATAAAGTGCTCAGGTCTGATTTACCACTTACACAATATTGTGGTGAATTGTGTAAACTAGCTTCACGTTCAAAGCTTTAGCTGTGAAATAATTTTGTTGTCAATCACAATAAGCTAGTGTGATTTTATTGTTGTAAGCCAAATTGAATATGTCTTTTCTGATAGGGTGTAATATTATACTTATTAGAGTAGTTACCAACCCCATCTCACTTATTCATTTATGTAAAATCCTAACAACTACACATTTGACCTTGATAGTGGGTCTGCAATTGAGATTTTACCGGTTTGTGGTATTCCCATCCTTTAACTCCAGCCAATCTAGGAGGCAGTTGCCATGCCCCTCTACATCTAACACCACGATCTTCAGCTGGACAAGATGTCCCTCTCCTGCCTCCAGCACCCATGCGCAATGAGATTTGGGTGGATACAAATGGGGATAATTTGGTGAACTGAAGGATCCTTGTGAATCGTTCAAAAGCCCGCCACAACCTGGGACAAGCAGTTGATGAAAACAAAGTTTTATTTACAGCTTAGATATTTTGTATATTCATTAAAAGGTTTTTGTGCTAATAAGTGATACGCCCTCTCATAATGCACATTTTTTCCGTGTAATGGATGAACAACATAATGCCTTCTGTAAATGCAAAGGCTTTGAAAGAAAGTAATATAATTTTCATCACTTACTGGAATAGGCTGTTTCTGTAAATCCCAAAGTAATATCATTTATTCCATGGTAAGGAGATGTGAGATTTCCTTGGGATGCAGCAGCTTGGCTTAGATCTGTTTTATGTTCTATTCAAAGACAGAAAAAAAACTTAGAATAAAAATAGGATTTATTAAGAACAAAGTGACTTGATCTCAAAATACATGCTTATTGGAGGAAATCAATCTATGATTTCATCATATACTATTAATCAGGACATGATCGGCATTAGACTTGTGCACATTGAGAAAAAATGATTCAGACACATTTTTGTTCCACTATTTGGACAACATATTTAGTTTCCTGACCTTTCAGTTCAGGCACAATTCTGAGGTGTTTTTCATTTCAAAACAAGCTTTGGTGAAATATTTTTAATGAAGACATCTCTGCCACTTTCTGGACATTTCAACCATTATTTACTTCAAGCAGCAGCATCTTAGGGCATCAACTTGTTTAAGATGTTGTGAGACAGCTGTGTCTCTGCCTTTGCATTTTATTTGCATCATACTGCCTCAGAACATCTTAAACAATGATGCAGATATTTAACCCTCTTCCTTTTCTCTATCTTTCTCTGTCTCTCTACCTTTCCTCTTTTCCCACTCTTTTCCACCCTCTCTCCTATCTTCAACTCACCTATTATCTCCTTTCCTATATTATTCCTCCTTCCTCCCCAATGTAATCACGTGCTTAAATTAGGCAAAATGTGTTAAAAAAAATAATTTTGTATAAATATGAATGCTTCAGTGATGAAGCTGTCGGGTTAAAGGGTTAATTCCACTAAAGAATTCTACAAAATGTTTAATTCAAGTTTAACACCCCGCTTTACACACTTGGATTAACTATTACTAGGCAGATAGGGAGTCTAAGCCCCACAACCTGTGTGCTGGAATATAAAGGCATATTTATACATCGACAAGGTTGTTTAGCTGCAATATTCTTTGGAAGCAAGGTGTTAAGTATTTAAATTGTGGCAGTGGTGCCCAGTTCTATACCCCATACCATATTCAAGCATATTCCTAATTTGTTTTTTCAGCCATTTTTATTTTGGGGAGCTTTAACCAAAATAAATAAAAGCAATGTAATTTCTGAAGATTCTCATTGAATAATTTTAAATTGTGTGTTTATGTGTATGTGAGCATAAAGGCGAAAATTATAGGCAAGGCATTTGGATGGATTTAGTTGATTCTATAAATGCTGACGGAGCTTAAGAATTTTTTTTTTCTGTTTTTAACACCCACTGAAGAGCAAGATTCCCAGAGTGAGGCTAAAAATCAGGACCAGAAACAAGACAGTGATGATGATGATGGTTATGCGTCTTGTCCGGATTCTCCAGAAAGGATAACTTCTACTCTGTAAAGAAACTGGTTGACAAAGAAAATACATTTTAACTCAATAATATTCATATACACCAGATATAACATTTACTGACAGTGTTTTACTTCTGAACTTTAATTTTTTAAAACATTAATACTGACATTTTCAATAACATACTGGTACAGAAATATTACAGGGCTCTCTATTACAGAGAGAGAGAGGGTGAAAAACTGCTTGGAGAGAATGATTTGATTGCAGTTTTGATACAATTTCAATAATGCAAGATGCATACCAAATATTGCTGTTTAGATAAATTTAATGTAAAACTACAGATTTCAAACTTATTAATGATACATAGTAAAAGGTTTGCCCAGTTGCAAAATGCCTCAGTGTTCTGGTAGTCTCTGTTGCCTTTTTTAATTTTTACATGTCAATTGAATGCAGTTAGCGTTGTGTGGATAAGCCTGTGGACCTAGAGATCTCAAAGGACTAAAGGATTAAAAGTATAGACAGTGTGCATGAACCAGTGGGGTTTGCATGATACGGATCATAGGGAAAAAAAAGATTAGCTCATCACAAGAACGGACAGCGCAGGGACGTACCTAGAATATTAGACACCTGAGGCATATCTCCTTTAAGCAAGGATAGGACATCTTAACTGGGACATGGGGAGAGGAGAGAGGTACCGAAATCCTCAGATGGTTCAGGGAAAGGAGGGCAAAGGTACATAAGAGACAAGAAAAACATAAATACAGGAACTAGCCTAGGACTATATGATAACAATTGGAGATTCTGTCACATCATATGGCCATAGTATGCTTAGCCCACCACTACGCCAAAGTACTCCAATATTCGGTGGGTCCTAACGCTAAACCCTGCTTACTGAATTACTGATAAACATTAAATCCAAACATAGAACCGAGAAGGACATACCTTTAGACTGCAGACTGAGACAAACAGAACACATGGGTGGGGCACACCTTATAAAGGAAACAGGAGCTGAACAAAGAGCAGAACTAGAATCCAGTAATCAGAGGTTCAGGACAGAGCATACGGAAATCCAGGAATGGATTACAGCAAAACAGCAGCCTGGATGGACCCTGACAGAAGGTGGCACTCACAATCTGTTTAGGGCTAAGGTGGCACTGTGGGACGCGTTGCTTGGTGAAGTTGGGGGCCCTGTTTTTGCAGCAGGGCCATGTGGTTTCTAGTTAGGCCCCTGCAAGGATATGCATTAAAGTGAATTTAATGTCTGGAGTGTCCCTTTCAGTTTTAATATGTTTGTATCATGAAGTCCAGGATTGATTTAAATCTGCAGGCAGATTTTCTTTTTTCTAGAAACCACTGCTAGTTATGCCTCTCGCTCTTACCTGTGCTTGCCTGGCATGACTCTGAAATGCAATCTGTGTCTGTAGGAGATCCTAGATGTAATAGCTCAGATATAGGGTCAACAATCAGGTTGCAGAACTTTACCTTTAAAAAGAGAATGGTTACAATGCAGTGATAATGGTGGAAACTTTTGTGATGAGTTAATGAAGTTACTTTGAAAGACTACTCATTCAATGCGCACTGAACTAGGATGTGAAGTAATTATGCCTTGAAGAAAATCACTTTCCTGTCCAGCATTACAATTCCCACAAGGACAAGAGTCCTCTGTCATCCTCTCTGCCCCCCGCAGCCTCTCCCTGAACCCTGCATCTCCCCTTTTTTTCCTCCCAGTCCCTTCCTTTCCCTTCTGTTCTTACCTGCTCCTTCTAACATCCCTCTGCTCTGACCTGCCCCTCTAGTCTGACCTCTAGTATAGTCATCACCTTTTTACATTAACAGGTCTAATTAAAAAGAGGGGTAGAAAAAATAGGAGGAGGCAGAAGGGAGGGAAAAAGGAAGGAAGATGAAAGAGTAGTGGACAAAAGGATAGCAAAAGGATAGAGAGAGTAAAAAGAGAGAGAGGTAATGAGAAGAAAAACAAAAAAGGAAGAACGAAGGAATGAAGAAAGAGTGAATAAAAAAGAGGCAATGAGAGAAGACGGACTGAGATAAGAAAGAAGATTAAGAGAGGAAAGAGAGGGAGTTAAAGAAAGAGGGTGAAAGAAAAAAGGAGAGATGGGACAGAAAGAGGGACAGTGAGAATAAAAAAGAGAGTGAAAGAGAGATGGAGAAAGAAAGAAACAAAGAAAGAAAGAGAAAAAAGAAAGAGAGAGAGAGAGAGGAAGAGAGAAGAAAAAGTGCACATCATTTTAATGACAGGTGTATACACTAGTCATAACAAACTGTTTTATTAAAATAAACCAGTATATCTAAATCATGCTTAAAGGAATCTTAGCAGGGCTAGAGCTTACATTTGCACTTTAGACAGATGCAATATTACCAAATCAAACAGTAATAATGTGGGATTTGGGTACAAACAGAAAACCTGGCTTGTTGAACAATGAGCAGGAATGAAAAGTATCTCATGAAAAGACGAAGCAATGAATTCTATTCTAAATGCGATACATCATATTTATGCAAGATCTGAGTCCATTTGTGTTTAAACAATGCTTTCTTTGCTTTATTAAAGCAGATATACACGTTGTCCAACTGTTTGTATTGGATATCCTATTTTTCGTCTTTTATTTGCCAACTCTTGATTTCCATATATACTTATCCTAAATAGCCCTGATGGTACCAGCATCCCATATATTAGTACCATCCTTTTTGCCTCCAATTTATATTCTTGCTTTTACCCTGTTCAGTTTATTTTTTTAAATTAAAAATAAGAAGTGTGTTTTTTTTTAAAAAAAAAGAGACTTCTAATAATTAAATTTTTTTATTTAAAAATATTATATTGGGTTTCTACTAATGTAGAAGAGTACGGCCTGCACTTTTGTACTCTTGACAATCCAGGCCAAGGCAGACATTGGCACACTGAGCTAATATTAAAGACAAAGCAAATGTTTCTTTGCGCAACATAATTCATGTATAAAGCATTATTTAAAGATTTTGATGACAAGCAAGTTTGTGTTTAGTGTCTTTTTTCTCTTTTTTTTTTGCCCATGGCCTCCACCGTAAACGTTAAGCACTGCCTCTTACCACATCTTCAGAACCCTCATGGAGAGACACTTTTATAGTTTCACACTTTTTCTCCTCTTGCTCATCTCTAGACTCACTATTCATTGACTCAGAGTTTAAGGGGTGCAGAGATGCCCAGCCTTGAATGTGGCGTGTTATTGCCATTGTGGGTTACAAAGCTCCTGCAAGACAAACACATTTTAGGCTAGGAACTTTTTACCACATTTACTGACTTATAGCCATAAAGAAAAGTATCTAAACTGTGTTCATGGCACACTCAACATCTTGACTTAGCAAAAATGCAAGCACATGCAGAGAAAGTATTTTTAATTACTAGTTCTCAGTACAGGAAAGACTTTAATACAAGGTAAGAGAGGATAAGTTTAGGTCCCCACAAGCATTGTAAGGATCCTGCTATGGAGGTGGAGGTCAGTGCAGCAGTTGGCCAGCAGACAGGTTAGACCTCACCCCATCTGACGTTAAGCCCCCATGCTCTATAATATCGGATGGTGGGCAAACTGCAAAGAAGGGATGGCCACCACCCGATGTTACAGAGCGTGGGGGTATAACACCAGATGGGGCACAGGCAGTAGGAGCAGTAGAAGAGGGTGCCCACCAGTGATGGCCTGTCTAGGACCATCACCAATAATGTATTATTGCAACCCTTTGCTCATAACATCCCATAAAGTGAACAAGAGCCTGTTTTACTGCCTATACACACTTAACTTAATGATTTTGTACAACAACCTACTGTTGCAAAATATATTAACATGAGATAAAGATAATCTTTATTATCTATTGATTGAGAAAATATAATAGAACATAGTAATTTAGGTTGGAAAAATACCTAAGTCGTGTATAAAAGTATCTGAACACTAACGGATACTGAGAGTGCCCAGAGTGCTAACTTGTGCTGTGTGTAAAAATTGCTTATCTAATCATGACCAAGAACTTAATTTTATTTCTATATCAAATAATATATCACCATTAGTTAGACAGCAAGGCATTGAAACATATACATCTAGCTAAAGCAGCACAAATGTAATTTGTCATCAGAAAGATTTTAGGAGCTATGACTACCTGTAAAATCAAATAGTGCATGTGATGGATAAACATAAGAGAGTTTTAGATTTGACATATATAACCAAATAATCAGCTTGTAAATCTTGAATAATGATACTTATAGAATGTCCCTTTTTGATTGGTTTGAAGCTCACTGTACAGAATTGGGTGTATCTTACTCTTAATACAGCTAAACAGTCAACAAATATTCTGTAAACCCCACATTTTTTCAATACAAAAAGACAAAAATAACAAGAAGAAACATACTACCAGTTTTGGATTCCAGTTTCCTCAAGCCTTGTTTAAACGTTTCTTAGTTCAGATTGCCAGAACAGTGAGGGGGCTACTAAGAGAAAATCCAGACAACCTAATCCCAGTCAGGTGAGTGCCTATATCCCTCCCTCAATTACTGAGGAATCTGCCACCAAAGCAACATTAGTACATAACAAACTACAGTGGTCGTATTAAACAAATGTAGAGCATAGCCAAGGCTCCAACTTATCCCGAAACAGTATGCAGAAGACTATTTTCTACACCACTTACATTAATTAGTTCCCAAAAAAAGTGGCCGCTGATCTGAATGAAGTCCTCAGAACGTAAACTAATTTTTAAAGAAATACACTGAAACCACCATGTGGGAGGTAAATATGATTATGACTACAAACCTATTCGACAGGAGAATACACAAGCAAGAAATCCAGTTATTTCAGTACTTTATTGTCCAAAGTGAGGAAAATGTATATGAGCGCTCCCCCAAAAAGGTAGCTCTCTTTTTTATTAAGCTTATGAAACTCTAGTAATAATATTAAAGAATCGGGGCAAATTCCAGACTTGGACTGGGCATAGGGCACTAGCTAATGACCCTAGGTCATAGGTAGATGTCTGGTTTTCAAAAATGCTACAACTTGGTATTTATGAGACCTACTCTAACTGCATGTAAGGTTGTACTATTGTAGGGACAACATACTACCTCTGGCACATATCTCTGTCACTCGCTCCCCTGCATTGCTGCGCAGTACACAGAGCTTGCATAAGATGTTATATTCTGAACATCTGCGCTGTGGAGTAATGCCAGAAAAGGCACAAATTCTGCAGTCACCCTGTTGGACCACCACCGTGAGCCCCCTATGCAAGACAAATGTGAAGAGATCTCATAATGAAAAGGACAATTCTCAGATTTTTTGGGGGGGGCACTGGTGAATGTTGACTGAAGTAAAGACATTTTATTAATGACTGTACCAGTGCTACTTATTTGGTTTTGCCTTGTTCTCAACCTTTTTTCGAAATATACATACATCAACTTTAACCAAAATTTTAAGAAAATAATTAAGAACAGTTGCTGTTCGGAGTTAAACACCGTGTCCATACATGAAAAGTAGAGTCTGGTCACCACAATTTCACCCTGCATGTTTCTTCTAGAGGAGGACTGAACTGTCCACCGCTGTTGTTTCAGGGCTGGTTGGGGAGATCATTGATCTCTTTCTAACAGGCCCAAAATGAAGGGAGTGCAATACATACCTCTGTTTCAGTGCTCCCACAAAATGTGTAGAGCTATTGTTGCTGAATGCTGGGATATGATGTCACTACTGAAGCTGCACAGACCATGACATGCCCCCCCAACTGTCCCGATTTTGGTGGAACAGTCCTGATGTTGGGACTCTGTCCCATGTTCCAGCCTATCACCTTGGGCACAGCCGCCCGATCAGCAGCTGCAGCCTGCAGGCCTGGTTAGGGACATCAAAAAACCCCTCTAACCTCAGACCTCGGCTTCCGTGCTCCCTCATTACTACTTGCCAGCAATTGATGCCAAGCGCCGGCATATGACATCATACCCCCGCACTCTGCATCAATAGCTGGCGCATAGTCATGAGGGAGCACGGAAGCTGGCGTCTGAAGTGACAGACCCCGCGCTCCAACCACAGGATAGGGTAACATGTAAGAGAAAGGGGTGTAATGGCAGTGTATGTGTATATATGTGTGTTTGTAAGCTTGTGTGTGTGTGTGTGTATGAGCAGGTGTGTGTAAGAGCAGTGTAGGCATTTGTAAGCTGGTGTGTAAGGGCAGTGTGTGTGTAAAGCCAGTGTATGTGTATATGTGTGTTTAAAGGCAGGTGTGTGTAAGGGCAGTGTGTGTGTGTAAAGTCAGGTGTGTAAGGCCAGTGTATGTATATATGTGTGTGTAAAGGCAGGTGTGTGTAAGACCAATGTATGTGTTTATGTGTGTATAAAGGCAGGAGTGTGTTTAAGGGCTGTGCATGTGTATCTGTGTGTGTGTGTAAGAGCAGTGTATATGTGTGTTTATGGGCAGGTGTGTGTAAAGGCAGTGTGTATGGGCAGTTGTGTGTAAGGGCAGTGTATTAGTATATGTCTGTTTATGGGCAGGTGTGTGTGTAAAGGGAGTGTGTAAGGGTCCTGGGAGGGCCCTTTTAAATAAAAATCTGCTGCGGTGGAATACTCTTCTAATGATACTCAGTCAGCATTATGGTGGAGACCTTTTTATAGGCATGACTGTGCTGACAAAAATGAAGCGTGTTTTAGGTGGCAATGCAAAAGCAACATTGTAAAGTGCAATTGTTTGTATTGGTGAGTTCTGCAAGAGCGATTTAAAAAAAAAAAAGTGTACCTCTTTCACAGTCTGAAATATTGGATATGCCATGAGGGAGCACCGAAACAGAAGTATGTTTGAGTGAAGGAAAGTTAATGTATTGTCAGCAGGGTCTAATATTAAAATATATCGGCAACAAGGGCTAATATTTATATATATCGGCAGCAGGGTCTAATATTTATATATACCGTATTGGCTCGAATATAGGCCGCACTCCCCCCCCCACTTTAAGTCTTTAAAGTGGGTGTGCGGCCTATATTCGGGGTTTAGCGCCCGATGCCCGGGACATGCAGTCCTGGGAGCCGGGCAGGCAGCAGGGTTAGGATACAGATCCCCCGCAGCGGTGCAGGGGACCTGCATCCTACTCTCTGATACGCTCAGACAGCCTCCCCTGCCAGCACTTCCCACGTTCACTGGCAGCCGTTGTATACGCGTATTGCATAGATGTCCCCCGCTGGGCACGCAAGACACCCGGGAGTCTGCTCTGGTAAGTCGGGGGGGCAGAGTGGCATGATCTCGGGGGGGGGACAGTGACAGGTCATATCTGCGGGGGGGGGGGGCGGACAGTGGCAGCAATATCTCCGGGGGGGAGGGAGGACGGCCAGAGTGGCAGCATATCTGCAGGGGGGAGGACAATGGCAGCCATATTCTCAGGGGGGAGGGACAGTGGCAGGCATATCTGGGAGGGGCGAGGAAGAGGACCAGTGGCAGCATATCGTCGGGGGGAGGACGAGTGTGCAGCTATATCTCGGGGGGCCGGAGGACAGTGGCAGCGCATATTGCGATACGCAGGGGGGGACAGGTGGCAGCATAGTCTTACGGGGAGGGAGGGGAGGACGAGTGCCAGCATATCTCAGGGGGGAGGACCAGTGGCATGCTATCTGCCGCGGGGGGCGAGGCCACAGTATTGTTGTGTATTTCGCGCGGCGGGCGGGCGACGGAGGCACAGTGGCGCACGCATCATGCGGGGAGGACAGTGCGCAGCCCATGAGTCCGGGGCGGGCAGTTCGGCCCAGCCATCTCTCGGCGGGGCGGAACAGAGTGGGCACGCATATCTCACGCACAGGCCTGATGCCAGGTTGTGGGTCACGGCTCATCATGCGGGGCTGCGAGTACTGGCATGGCGATAGGGGGGGGGACAGAGTGGCAGCATGTCTATTAAAAACTTTTTTCTTTTAAAAAGCACTTTAAGGGTGCGTCCTATATCCGAGCCAATACGGTATATAGGCAGCAGGGTCTAATAGCCTAACAGATTTGCTCGCTTGAGTGAAGATGTTGGGTGCATCAGCTCAGGAGTAGCTATACTGGAGGAAGCTGTTCCTTCTAACAGCCGAGGGAACAGCCCCTCTAGTATGAGTGGGGTTGAGAGCGTAGGAAAGGCTAGACAGGTTGTGGTGGTAGGGGACTCTATTATTAAGAGAGTAGATAGGGTAATCTGCCGCTCTGATAAGCTCAACCGGACAGTTTGCTGTCTCCCGGGTGCTCGGGTCCGGCATGTTGCTGACAGAGTGGATGGATTATTGGGAGGGGCTGGGGAAGACCCGGCTGTCATGGTCCATATTGGTACCAATGACAAAGTCAGTGGAAAATGGAAGGTCCTAAAGAATGATTTCAGGGAATTAGGAGATAAATTGAAGAAAAGGACCTCCAAGGTAGTATTTTCAGAAATATTACCTGTGCCACGCGCAACAGTAGAAAGGCAGCGGGAGATCAGGAAGGTAAATGCGTGGCTAAAGTCATGGTGTAGGAAGGAGGGTTTTGGCTTTCTAGAGCACTGGGCTGATTTTGCGCTTGGGTACAATCTTTATAGCGGTGATGGATTGCACCTAAACGGAAGAGGGTCTGTTGTGCTAGGGGAGAGGATGGCTAGAAGGCTGGAGGAGTTTTTAAACTAGTGGTAGGGGGGGAGGGACACAGAGATCTTGAAAATGGAGATAGTGCAGAAAGGAGTGGGGCTTCAGATCAGAACAAGGGGGGTGGAGATGGGGGGAGGGGCAAGATCAGAACAGAGGAGGTATGTATTAATAAAAATTCTCATAAAATTCAAGAGACTCAGGGTAATATTAAATGTATGCTTGCTAATGCAAGGAGCCTAAATAACAAAATGGGAGAACTAGAGGCAATAGCATACACTAACCTATATGATATAATAGGGATAACAGAAACATGGTGGGATGAGACCCATGACTGGGCAGTTAACTTAAAAGGTTATACATTATATAGGAAGGACAGAAAAAGCAGGAAGGGAGGAGGAGTATGCTTGTATGTTAGCAACGAGCTAAAGTCAAATATTAAGCATATTGAAGGCGACAAGGGATTTGTGGAAGCTTTATGGGTAGATATCAACTTTGGGTAAAAAAAAGGAAAAGAACTACTGGTTGGGATCTGTTATAAACCAATAATGTTAATGATGAGGAAGAGCAGCTGTTAGAGCAAATTGAGAAAGCTGCACATCTGGGTAACGCGTTAATTATTGGAGATTTTAATTACCCGGACATAAATTGGGATAGAGGGACTAGTAGTTCTGCAAGGGGATCCAGATTTTTGAACCTGTTAAATGACACCTTCATGTCACAACTGGTACAAGCACCAACTAGAAAGGATACTTGTTTGGATTTGGTAATAACAAACAATGTTGATCTTGTGTCTAACATTCAAGTGGGGGAGCACTTGGGTAATAGTGATCACAATATGGTCTCTTTTGAAATAAACTCAAATAAGAAATTGCCCATGGGGAATACTAAAACGTATAATTTTAAGAAGGCCAATTTCAATAAGATAAGGGCAGCTTTACAACTTATTGACTGGCAAAAACTCTTCAGGGATAAAAATACTGAGGAAAAATGGAGTATTTTCAAACAAATATTAGAAGGGTACACTTCTCAGTATGTACCACTAGGAAACAAATATAAAAGAAACAAATTGAAACCGATGTGGCTTAGTGGGGCCGTTAAGCAGGAAATTAAAAATAAGAAAATGGCTTTTACAGCATTTAAATCAGACGAATCAGAGGCATCCTATATAAGATATAAGGAAGCCAATAAAGCATGCAAAAAGGCGATTCGATGGGCTAAACTAGAAAATGAGAGGGTGATTGCAAAAGAGAGCAAAACTAACCCCAAAAAATTCTTTAAGTACATAAATTCTAAAAAAACAAAGAATGAAAACGTAGGTTCATTAATAACAGAGAGGGGAGTGTTGGTTAAGGAGGACCAGGAAAAAGCAGAAACTTTAAATAACTATTTTTCCTCAGTATATGTTAAGGAGGGACCTATGGCAATGGATATACATAGGACCACTGAGAAAAACTTTCAGTCAAACTGTGAGTGGATGGCCCAGGACAAGGTGCTGGAGCAACTAAAAAAAATTAATGTTAACAAGGCTCCGGGGCCTGACGGTATTCACCCACGAGTACTTAAGGAGCTGTGTCAGGAAATAAGTGAACCTCTGTTTCTAATCTTTCGGGATTCTTTTCTTTCAGGAATTGTACCAGAGGATTGGAGGAAGGCACATGTGGTTCCTATTTTCAAAAAGGGTTCCAACTCTGTGCCCGGAAATTATAGACCCGTGAGCCTAACTTCCGTTGCTGGGAAAGTATTTGAAGGGCTGTTTAGGGATAATATTCAAGAATTCCTTGGGAAGAATAGTATTATTAGCATAAATCAGCATGGTTTTATGAAACATAGGTCCTGTCAAACTAATTTAATTGCATTCTACGAAGAAGTAAGTAGAAGTGTCGATCAGGGTGTTTTTGCCAAGGCGTTTGACACGGTTCCACACAATAGGTTAGTATTCAAACTGAAAGAAATTGGCCTAGATGCAAATTCTTGTTCTTGGGTAGAACATTGGCTTAGAGGTAGAGAACAGAGAGTTGTTATAAAAGGTACATTTTCAAGCTGGTCAAAAGTGGTAAGTGGTGTCCCTCAGGGTTCTGTTCTGGGACCAATTTTATTCAACATATTTATAAATGACCTGGCAATAGGCGTTGAAAGTCATGTTTCTGTGTTTGCAGATGACACTAAACTAGGTAAAGTAATACAGCGTGAGCAGGATATTACTGTTCTGCAGAGGGATCTAGATAGACTGGGGGACTGGGCACTCAAATGGCAGATGAAATTCAATGTAGATAAATGTAAAGTTATGCACTTCGGGGTAGCGAATGCACAGGCAACCTACACCCTAAACGGTAGTGAATTAGGGGTAATGAGAAATGAGAAGGATTTGGGAATTGTTATAGACAACAAACTAGGCAACAATGTGCAGTGTCAGTCTGCGGTTGCTAAGGCCAGTAAGGTATTGTCGTGTATAAAAAGGGGCATCAAGTCGCAGGATGAAGATATAATTTTGCCTCTGTATAAATCAATGGTAAGGCCGCACCTTGAGTATGCTGTGCAATTTTGGGCACCTTTTCTAAAGAAGGATATCATAGCACTAGAAAGGGTGCAGAGGCGGGCTACAAAATTAATAAAAGGAATGGAGCACTATAGTTATGAAGAAAGGTTAACTAATTTAAATCTGTTTAGTTTAGAAAAACGTCGCCTCAGAGGGGATATGATAACGTTATATAAATATATTCGGGGGCCAATACAAACCATTGTGTGGAAATCTGTTCATAAACAGGACTATGCATAGGACACGCGGTCATGCGTTTAGACTGGATGAAAGGAGATTTAGACTAAAGCAGAGGAAAGGGTTTTTTACAGTAAGGACAATAAGGATGTGGAATTCTCTGCCTGCAGAGGTAGTTTTATCAGAGTCTGTACAGACGTTTAAACTGCGACTGGATGGATACCTGGAAAAACATGATATTCGGGGATATAATCTTTAATTATGGGGATACAGCTTATTGATCCAAGGAGAAATCTGACTGCCATTTTGGGGTCAAGAAGGAATTTTTTTCCCTGGTTAGTGCAAAATTGGAAAGAGCGAAGCCGGGGTTTTTTGCCTTCTTTTGGATCAACAGCAACAAATTAACAGATATAGGAAAGGCTGAACTTGATGGACGCATGTCTTTTTTCAGCCTATGTAACTATGTAACTAATGTCACCTCTGGGAAACGACCGTTACAACTAATAAGGGATAAACTTACCATTCCATTTTATGATACACTTAAGCACTTCTACAGACTGCTTCTTTGGCTAACCAATTCTCCATTTAACTAACTAAACTAAAGCAATTAGATAAGATGTATTGACACAGGTATTTATTTTTACCATAAACCATGATATGGTACCCTGGATCTAAATACAACCAATCTACTGTTAACTAATATTTGTGCAAATTACAATAAGGTATATGTTTTTCCTTACCGATCCATAATGCCCAACATCTGTTTGCGGATATCCTGAGCTCTCCGCAAAGATCGGGCCTGAATGAAATTTTCATAGCACCAAGGGTTGGAAAACTTGTTATTCTTCCAGGAGTTATATACTGCAAGAAGAGTTAAATGATCCCCTTCAGTCTGGTGGAATTTCGCCTTCTTTTGGTCTGCAAGAGCTTGTTTGTCCTACAAGAGAAATGTTGGCTATTATGTTTGGACATTCAATAAGGCAACTATCATTTCGAGTTCCTGTGAGTGATATTGTTAATATATAATGGGCCAGTTTACAGAGTTTTTTTTTTCTCATTCGAAGACAATCTAGCATTTCTCAGATCATACCATAAGACATAATACTGATACTGATACCTTAGAATCACCCTAGACTCAACTTAAACGCTGTGTATTTCTACAAGAATTTTGTTAATAATTTTAGTTAGGTCAGTAGTTTTTCTTTTAACTGCAAAATGCACTGTCCACTCCTCAACTTAAGTCCTAAATGTACAAATAACTTGAATGAGAATATTAAGGATTATCTCTTGATAAAAGTGGCATATTTATATGCCAAGGCACTTGCTCTGGCTCAACCATGATGCGTACTTAATACCTGTAACAATGTGACTTATCCATAAGTTTGGTCTTCAGATGCTCTTAGTCATGAATACCGTATCTGCTGGATTATAAGACAAGGTTTTTTTCAGAGCAAATGCTCTATAAGACTAAGATCCAGATCCCCCGCAGCGCTGCAGGGGACCCGGATCCTCCTCTCTGGTAAACTCTGCTGTTGCCGGCACTTCCTCTGGGGTCTTCTATGACTGAGCGCCGGCGTGACGTGACCTTCCGGTGCTCTATCATAGAAGCTTTGCGCAGACGTCCACTGGCTGTCCCCACTAGACACCAAGGAGTCTGAAGTACGAG
>VKOC01020902.1:0-14300 GCA_009364415.1 Spea multiplicata | reverse complement strand
TAAATCTGCCCACCTACCTTACTCAAAGTAGAGTAGGATGCAGTAAGATAAAGCCCTTAACGGTTTATTTAGCAGACAGGGGGATTACAGGTTTACATACGTAAAGAATGAAAGTACATAGTAAACAAAAGTATATAGTAAACAAAAAATCTGTTTTAATGTAAATACTTGCTGTTTTGGAACAGAAATATCTGCAACACTATGATAAGTCTTTTTTTAACCCCTTAATGACAAAGCCCGTACACGTACGGACTCAAAATGCCTTGTTTTCAATGGGTTTCTGACCTCTTAGAAAAGAGGGGCATCAGGCGAGGAAAGAGGTGGGGGTTTAGGGATTTGGGGCAGAAAGAAGGACTTGCCCTCTTATACAATGACAGTTGGGAGGTATGGTGCAGTAGTTTCCAAGTGGGCTTCCTGATCACAAATTAATTTGTGGGGAGGGCCCAATATTTTCTGTTCTTCATTCATGCCAACTGTCCTGATTTTCCCACGCTATACTGCTGGGCTCCACTTCTGTCCAGCTCCCCCCCATCCCAGAAAAAGTTCACCCGGCCATCGCTCTGTACCTTTGAGGGTCTTCCTTCATACACTTTCACTTATACTTATGATTCATTCCCCCTCCCATTCCGCACCATTAATAAAGCTTCGTATAGATCCCCTATAGCCAGCGCCGGGCCTATGGATCGGCCGTTACGGGGTGGATATTTCTGTGTTTGAGGTTTTTTCTCTTATCTCAGTTTGCTCGATTAACGTCCCACGTCTGTCACTGGCTGCGTTACGGTAAACAGGTGAATGCATGCGCGAAGAATGCCGCTGCCTATACATTCCTTAAAGGGACGGCCGCTCCGAGCCCAAACTAACAGGCGCTCTTTTTTAACCCCTTAATGACAAAGCTAAGTATGGACTAACGATGCATTGTCCTTAAGGGGTGGAAACCCCCCCCCCCCGGTAATTATGAGGTAACCCTCAGCTATCGTATGCATTATACTGAGTTGCACCCCAGTGTGCCCTTTATATGGAGAAATCACTGTACATTTTTGGACATGTGTTTTTTTTCTAGAATTTTTGCTTGAATTGACTGATTTTTATATTATTCACATAATATTAATAATAATAATTCACATAATAAGACATAAAAATGTGAATCAGGGACATGAGGTGAATGGGTCGTATTGGTGAGAGGCCAAAGTCGTATCGGAGAGGCCAAAGTTAGTAAGCATTTGGCTATATATATATATATACATACTGTATGTATATATATATATATATTATATATATATATTATTAACCCCCCATGTGTTTACCAAGGTAAAGGGAATCAGATTAAAAAAAAGAGTTTTCACAAATATTCAGCTTTTTATAAAATAGGCAGCTGCATATCCCCCATTTGTAGGAGTTTCTAACTCTGATTTCTGATCCCTGATATACTAACCCCCCCGACTCCTTATCATACTGCCTGTGGGGAACAATAGAATGGCTCGGTCTTAATCACCCACCTGGACTCTCAGACTAATGAAAGTCTATGGAGAAACGGACTTCATTAGCATCGCCATAAAGGGGGGATTGAGCCCCCCTATTGTAACAGAATAAATAAATGTATTAATAGCTTTGCGGGGGAACATTAGCGCTCATGCACGGTCTGCCAAACCAATGCAGGCGGAGTCCAGGAAGTGGGCTACAACTTCCTGTTTGGGCTGACGGAAGGATTCCAATGGATGTGCAGTGAGGGATCATGGGAAAATGTGCTTTATATTGCTACATTGTAACAAATCTCCTTCAAACTCCCTCTTTAGTGAATAAAGCTGCTTTCTGTCCATTAGTGCATGGATATCGCGTATGTTTATGTAAGGGCTTAATGTCATTTACACAATTAACCCCTTGTATTAACCCCAGTATCAGGAGTGCATTCGCAGATAATGAAGTGGGGAGCATTCAGACCTTTTCTGATAAGGAGTCATAAAAGGGAAGGAGCAGGGCGGCGGATTACAGCTTTTACGCGCCCTTTGGCCCAAGCGAGTGTTTCTTGGCAATGCGTGACAGACGAGAATCCTCGCAGAGGATCAACTGCAATCTCCAACACCTCGATTTGGGAATAATGCACGTGAAGGGACAGTTTCATGCCACGGGGCGCTGTCCCGAAGAATAATGCACCTTAAAGTACTTTATTGAAAATGTTTTAAAAATCTCTTTAACCTTAGGTAGAAGCTGCAGTTCCAGAGCTCCAGCTTGATGTCTCCTCTGTGTTCCGACGATTCACACCATTGATTGGCGGCTTGAAGCAGCCAATCAGTAGCAGGGAAGTGCCCCCATTGAAATGGGAATGCATTGGGCACACATGCTAATGGGGGGGTCTCATCAGATCCCCCACGATGTTCGCAGAGTCTGCGCTGGAGCGGACTGGCCGTCCGGCCAAACTCACCTCTCGAGCGGCCAATAGAAAAGGAGCGGGGGAGGGGCAAAAATATATGGGGCGGATTCTGCAGCCCTTTAATGGGTTTTAGTGACCAAAGCAGAAGTTGGCAGAAACTCTTGCAGTAGAATTGTGGGGTTTTTTTTGAAACTCCCTGAATTTCCGTAGAATCATATCAGAAATCCCCGTTGCTATGACATCACCCGCACGTGGGATGCCACCCAAGGCACTGATGACATCATAACCCTTGTCACACCTATTTTGGAATGATAGTGGTCATCAGAGAAACCTCCAGACCCCCTCTAAATCAGGTCCTTGTGCATTTGAACCCCGGTGACACCTCTTTCATTCCCGCAAACGTAAAGTACGGAGTATTTTAACCCTTTATATACAACCAGCAAGCACAAAGCCGGCAATTACTTTATTACTGGGAGACTTCGAGATAAGGGAGATAAGGGAATGGACTTCTCAGGTTCCACGTGTTGAGGGTTAATAACAGGGTGTAAAAATACTCACTTTAAAACACGGATCATATTCCGTCTGTTTACTTTCACCAAGTCATTGCCAGCTTTTCTACAATATCATAATTCAGTTAAAGGGCTCTGTCACCTAAACGGCATTCACTGTATGATTATGAAAAAAAAAAAAAACAATACATTGTAAAGCATTTTTAATGCCGAATACACCCTGGAACCAGTGTCCAAATTACGTTTGAATACCCAGTCCCTGCCAATGCATGGTTGCCATTGCAGCAAAAAATGATTGACAGCTGTAGTAAATTTAATTTGGCAAGATAGTTTAAATGTTAAAATTTTCAGTCTATACAGAGAAATTGTTGTATTTAATTTTTTTGGCAAATTAGTTATTCTGATGTATTTTAGAAGTTAATTATTTAGGGGCCACAAGATCCGTTTTGACGTCAGCCGCGGCCGGGTCGGCGACACTATTAGAGGAAAGGCTGGAGCCGGAGGAGAGAACGGAGTCACCCGACGTCCGTCCCGGGCCACAGCTTCCCCAGGATTTCTTATCATTTCTTCACACCGAGGGGAGGATTTTTCTGTGTAAAACAAACTGAGGAAGTCCCGCTCCTCCCTTAGTGTCTCCGGGAACCGGTCGGGGAGAGGGCGGGGGGGGCACCTGTGATGTAATATTACAAAAGCAGAAACTGGCTTAGAAACAAAGTTATGAGATGGGGCTCCGCTGACTTAACGGTGGGATTGGGGGGGGGAATTGGCTAATAGTCGATCTGCCAGGAAACGGAAAACGGGGACTTCCCACCCGTCTTCGGCTTTTATAGAACTTCTGTATCGCTGACAACGGCTGGAGCGCAGTACAAAATGTTTAGGCTTCCGCCAAGCCCTTACAGGAAGGACATCCTGATACATTTTTGTATCCAGCTTCCTTAACGTGATTTCATCTTTGTCTTGGCTGTCTGGGGCTGACAAGAGTTGGAGTCCATCAATCTATCCAGAATTGCAACGGGGCCACTGGGCCCTAAAGCTCATAATGGGGCCGCCAATCCCCAGTAAAGAGCTATCTGGGCCTCAAAGCCTGCCCTGTGTGGTGGGCTGCGAGGGGCCAGTCCCCAGAGGGCCAATTTCCTGGACCCCGTACACAGGTGCTGGTTGTGCCCCCTTTATGGCGGTCCTGTATAAATATACATACGTATTTATCTGGGTCTATAAACCTCCCCACTTCTACCCCCCCCAGAGATACAGAAAGTTGCAGCTTTAATTGTATTTAGTAATATTTAAGGCATTTGCAAAGGATTTCATTTCAACATCCCAATCAGGTCAGATGACATCATAAGTGACAATACCATGTTAGGAATGTATCAGGACACTCGGAATGTATGCTGTCGCTTTTCATATGACTACATCAGGTCATCTGGCCCAACCAATTGGACATCCCTTTAAAAATACAATAATTTAAAAAAAATGTGCATTTACTTTCCTCGCATTAAAAACTTAAAATTTTATTAAGAAAAAAGTAAAACCATTATTCTAAAAATAAATTTATATATATAATTATAATGCACATATTCTTCAGCCAAAACAAGAGGGTACATTCAGAATAAAAGTCACGTTATACAATTATTTTGATTTATTTCTGGATTTTCCATATGATGTCATAGGCGGGTCCGAATAAAAAACCCGCACTGTGTAGTAGCCTCATCACGTAAAAGATGGTGTTCGGTGGGACCTGTGCTGGATTCCCTGTCAGTCATGTGACCTGCGGGAATGTATTTTTTTTATTTTGTTTTTTTTTTTAAGAATCTTTTTTAGTCCAAAGAGCAGATTCCTCGCTGCTGGGGCTGTAGAGACGGCGGCATAAAATCCGGGGAGCGCGCGCTTCTATGACCCGGCCGAGCCGCCGGCTCCGCTGCTCCCTGGATCAGAGGGAATCCCCAGAATTCTTCCAATAATTTGGGCAATTTGCATTAAAAAAAAGGAAAACTGTAACATAACATAAGAAGAGAGGGGAGAGCATGACATCATCATATAGTAAACTCATCAAGGGTTAATTTGGGGGTTTTATTGATAGAGCTTGCAGGTGAAGAACTCGAGGCACGTCCAAAAATATTAAAATGTAACGTGTGGTGAGCCCCCCATCCCACGGCTCCAGTCGTCAATCAGTGGCAGGAAAGCGTTCCCATTGAAAGCAGGGGGAGCACTTTCCAGGCATGCGTACAAAGGGGTGGTCTCGTTCTCTATGGCGAACACATGCGCAGAAAGTAGCTGGGGGTCCGTAAAGAGGCATGAGATAGGCCTATGGCTCCTGAATCTAAGACAAGACCAACGACTTGGCGGCAGATCTGGTACTGCAGTGTGCGGAATGATGTCATTAGGCGGCCACCGGCCTTAAAGAACCAGCGCCGCCTCTTCCTCCCCCGTCCGGCCCTGGGTGGAATGGTTGTTATTTGTCTATGTTGGGTCTCCTTAACGCAGATCCTGCCCTAAATCTAAGGACGATCCTCATTACTACTATAGATCCCTTCAGGCACCCTTTTACGTATACGGAATGCTGCTCCACGGATACTTTTCATGTTCAAAACATTAGAGAATAATTCCCTGAATAGAAGGCCCGGCTCTTCCAGCAAGGAATTCCAAGTCTATTTTTGGGGGCAGATGGAAAAAACGAGCGCAGTTTGATGACTTGAACGGAAAGATGAAGTCAACGACCTCACAGCGCGACAAATTCTGTGAGTTACTCCCCGATTCACGTTAATCCACTAAAAACAACAAGTTCCAGAAACGTAAATAATGAACGCCAACGAGTGTTTATTGTGAATGACATTCGAGTAACGCCCAACACAGTGCAGTAAGATAAAACCATGTTAGGTCTATCTAACAGACTAAGAGAAAAGCCGGGCCGGCCATCTGCATAACTAGAAAGATCGGGGTACCAGGACGCGGGTAGGGGGTCCCGCTGGTGGCGGTGGGTGGTCCACTGACGATGGTGGTCAGTCCGGCCCACCCTATTTACAGATTAAAATAAGCAATATATACAAAGTAACAACAACTACCTTACATTTGAACCCTGGGAGCAGCCACCTTAACATGCGGTTCTCGTTATGCGCTTGCTTATTCCTCCCCACAAAGTTGTTGTTGGTTGGCTCAGGATAATGCTGGTTCTGCCACAGGCTGCCATCAGCGCTCCAGAGGTGGCCTTTTAATTTAAATATCTTCAAAACAACTACACTGTTTGACCGATAAAAAGCACAAGATTTCAGCAAAATCAATTAATGAATAAATTCAGTAATTCTAAACATAGAATCTGCGGGCAGATCGGCCCCCACTTGGCCCCCATCTAGTCGCCCGTTTCTCCTGCTGTAAAGACTCAAACCTTAATCAGCCGTTGGTCTCGTCTTAGATTCAGGAGCCGGATGTCTATCCCATGCATGTTTAATACCCTCACTGTATTACCCTCTACCACTTCTGCCAGGAGGCTGTTCCTTGTATCTACCACCCCTTCTAAACTGCTGTGACAGCAATTGTGCGATGTTTTTTTTTGTGAAAGACGGGTTTTCCTGTGCCTAATCGGAGTCCGTGGTCTGAGATGAAGTCAGTTTCACAGGATTTTGTTACTGTTTGCCCTGGATTTGGCACCGGAGAATAACATCACAGCGAGGGCTGCCGTGTGTCAGGATCTGGCTCCCCGTCAGTAAGTACAACGCGCGTAATATATCCCCCGGCTAAATATATCCCAGTGACTCAGGGCAGCGCTATATGACTCTCTCCAGCAATTAAGTATTTTGTTATTCAAAAAAATATTACTCATCTTATTCCTCCCCTGTACACAAAAAACACATTCTTAAAAACAGAGCCTGCTTTAGTCTGCGAGAGGTGAAATGTTTGTGTCTAGAGCTGTGTGGTCCTTTTTATAATTATTATATAGGTTAGGAAAAGCTTGTTCATGGCAAATATTACTTACCGGGAGCCAAGTCGCCCCCCCCCCCCCCATTATTATTCATTAAAGCTAAATACAAATTAATTAAAAAAATTCTAATCACTTATGTGTAGGAGAAGCTGCAGCTTCAGAGCTGCAGCACAACATTTGCATTGTCCGTTCCAGCAAAAGCGGTGACTGTCAATAAGAGTATCACGTAAATGGGGGGCATATGGGGGGGTTCTGCAGCTTCCCTGCATTTTCAAGGGGAAGACCACGGAAATTTAAAGGGACCTCTCAGTCATCGCATTAAAGATTTGGAGATTGAATGGAGATGTTCAGATCAGGTGCATGCTCTGTGACATCATATCTCGGTCTCTCTGAGCTAATAATTCGACTTTCTAGTGATGTAACATTAATAATTAATATCATTTTTTTTATAATTCATTAATCAACTTATGGTAGGATCTGAGACCCGCCATTTCAACTTCAGGAGCAACCAAAGAAGGAGTCATCATAATGACCTCAGAAAGAACAATTCGTCGCCGGGGAGACGGGGGAAACTTTGATAGGGACATGAAGTCATCCAAAGTTGGGAGGGGGTCACAGGGAGGGGGTAGCCAGGAGATCATTTCTATGTATGATGCGATATTCTCTTGGCTGGAAGTCCATGGGTGGTTCAATGTCCTGAGTAGACATGTCCATGGCAGTGCCATTCCATCTTGGTCTCCAAATGGTGGCTTCAGGTGGTTCTCTAATCTAGTAGAGAAGGACAGAGCTTACAATCACAACCCTATCATCACACAGAGGTCATAGAGGTCTAGACTCAACAGTAAGTAAACTCAAATTAGAGCTTTCCAGGAGACTTTATGGAAGAGCAAACTCTTACTTCCACTCAGATGCCCGAGGACCACGAGCGGCTTGGGAGTTCGATGCATCCTTGCCCGGAAACAAGTAGTGTAGCAATTGTGTTTAGTTGAGATGCACGGGCTTAAGATGTAAGAAGCCCCATATTATTGGCGCCATTTTTAAACCGCCCAGTGAGACCTTCAGAAAAGCTGCCCAGTCCTTTCATCTTTCCCGAACCCCCTTCCTCCGTAGATGGCACTCAACTAGTTGACACGACCTTTCTTTCCTCACCTATTCTCCTACCCTCTTCTCCGACTCCCTCCTTTCAATCCCCAACCCAAGTTTTCCGGCTTAAAAGCTCGAAGCCGCCTGTTGTATCGAATTTCCAAGCGAGTCACATTTAGCGCTGGAGAAGTTCACGAAGCGTCCAAATAAACAGTCAAAGACAGTCTCAACAATGAAGCAGGGCCGTGATGACGGCACGCAGCGGAGACATGTCGCAGGAAGCAAACCTCAGAAGGCCCTCATGGGGAGAAGACCGTGTGTGGTTTACAGACCACCAAGAGTTCTAGTCGTACCTTGGAGCCCTGACACTCTTTGATAGCCCAACGCGAAGGTTCGATGTTGTGACTCGCCAAATGCTTTAACTAACTTACTCTACTATTGGTCTTCATGGAAGCTTTGACTTGTCTTTGTTTGAGATACTCTGGGGTCACCTGCTTTCAAGCAGGGGCATCAACCATAACATACTGGGAGCCAAAGCACCAAAAGCCCTGAGAGTTCCAAGTAGGGTCCCCATCATAAGTTATGCCGAGCTGCCACTTTATACACTGATACTGCCTTTGCTCGAGAAGAACCATGCGAGCCGACGTCCGTATATTTATTTTCCCGTTGCTATGCACGCCCTTAATGTGGATAAATATTGGTTTATTTAATTGATGAGTGATAGTAATCCTGGACGGGGCTGTGAGGAGGAATAACATCGGATCCTCCCTGTGTGCTCCACCTTCACAAACCATCGTCGCAGAGAGCAGGGATCTACGGACAGATCTATAGACAGATCTACGGACGAATGTGCGAAGGCTCCCGACGGCATGCGGAAAGTCGACATTCCCCAGCCGCTTCCGAAATATCAAAGCCCTTACGTGTGCCGAACTCACCGCCATAGAATAATTATAATAATAATAATATTAACAATAATATTAATAATAATAGTATTATTAAAATAATTATAATAATAAAAATAATAATAAAAAATAATAATAATAATATAACAATCTGTACTCTTTGTGCTTTTTCATAGGATACAGCAGGTTTTACAATATAATATATATATACAATTTTTTTTTTTTATTCTATCCAATTTAAAGAATACATCAGCCTATGGGATAAAAAAAACCTGTTAGTACATCAGATTTTTAAGAAGAAAAAAATCTCTAAATAATAAAATATGCATAAAGGAGGCCCAGTGTAAATGGTCCCATGAGCACTTATACTGGGTTTTGTTTAAAGAGAGGGTGGTGGATAAGTGGAGCAGCCTCCCAGCAGTGGTGGTAGAGGTTGATACAGTGAGGGAATTGAAACATGCACGGGGTAGGTAATTAGGCATATGGCTCCTGAATCTAAGGCGAGACCAAGGACTGGTTAAGCAGGAAATACAAGCAGGCTAGACGGGGCCGAATGGGGCCGATCTGCAGTCATATCCTATGGCATGTGATCTTTTTATATGCATGAGGCCTGGAAGTTTGGTTTTAAGATTTCCTCCCCAAAAGAGAGAGACGTTTAGTAGACATTCACACAACCCGGCCATTGCAAAAACAAAAAGACCCCGGAGCAGGACACACAAAACACTGAGCCACTGAGCTGACAATCTTCAACCAGATGAAAAAGCGTCCTTTTGGGCATCCAATGGAGAGCAAAGATTGCCAGCTTTGTGGACGACTGCACGGGGTCTCCTCCGTGTTTTTTACGTCGCGCAGGTTGCAGTTTGTTGGGGTAAATGCCCCGGAGCCGCAGGAAACAGATGGCTGAACCGATGACTGACAGGGACTTTTTTGGCCACGCTATTTTTTTGGTACGCATTCCTCGTGTAATTTAATCCTAAAGTGTACGATAGGGAATCGTCTAGAGTGTAAGCCTGCGGGCCGAGCCCCCTTTACCTAATGTATCGGTTTGTCTTAGTCTAGTTTTAAAGATAAAGATAAAATATTTATTTACAATAATAATAATAGTAAATAATATTAATAATAATTAATAGTAGTAATAATAATAGTAGTAGTAGTAAATAAATAATAATGATAATAAATAATAATAGGGGCACCCAAAGTCTCAGCCTAGGGATGCAGAGAAACCATAACGTGGGGGGGATATCATAACATGGCGCGGTATCATGACGTGGGGCAGTATCATGGCTTGGGGCGGTATCATAACGGGGCTCATTTCATAATGTGGTGTGTATCATGACGTGGCGCGGTATCATGACGTGGCGGGTATCATGACGTGGCGAGGTATCATGACGTGGTGGGTATCATGACTGGGTATCATGACGTGGGGGTATCATGACGTGGCGCGGTATCATGACGTGGGCGGGTATCATGAATGTGCGCGTATCAAAGTATCATGACGTGGCGTTGTATCAGACGTGGCGTACGACGTGCGTATATCATGAACTGGATGACATGGCGGGGTATCATGACGTGGCGTATATCATGATCATGGCGCGGTATCATGGCGTGGCGTATATCACGACGTGGCGTATATCATGACGTGGCGCAGTATCATGACGTGGCGCGTAATCATACGACGTGACGTATATCATGACGTGGCGCAGTATCATGACGTGGCGCAGTATCATGGCGTGGCGTATATCATGACGTGGCGTGCCGTGGGGACGTGCTATTTCTTGATTCACTTGTGATCTCCATTTCCAGGCGCTATTCCTTCTCGCACGCATCGCGCGTCCACAATCATTAGCGAGAGACCAAAAGTAATGAGTCGGCTGTAATTCGGATGCTGATGTCACGACTCCCTCATTACGCACGCGTGTCATCGCTATTAAAATACCAAAACACCAATTATTAGTTTTATTACATCATAAAGATCCATCAAGGCGCGCCCCGCAGTCGCTCTCTGCAGCGCGTTAAGCAGATTTTATTATTTCCTCTGAAGGTTTAAAAACAGAAACATTTAAGACCTTGTATTTTTTATATTCTGTGGCCGCAACCAATCAGTGCACGCTTTGGAGTCAGGTGACAATTAAGGTGGAACGGCGCCTTTAATAAAGTACATTTCTGCAAAAGAAGCCCCAAAGCCACCTAAAAATAGATATTTATGGGTGCTGGGGGATTGTCAGGCCTTTAGACTCAAAGAATCTCTATCCAGCTCTGCAAAGGGGTTGTTAATGCCCTTTCTGTATTGAGATGGAGGTAGATGAATGGAACAGCCTCCCAGCAGAAGTGGTAGAGGGTAATACAGTGAGGGTATTAAACACGCATAGGCATACGGCTCCTGAATCTAAGACGAGACCAACGACTGATTAACGTTTGAGTCTTTACAGCGGGAGAAACGGGCGACTAGACGGGGGCCGGATGGGGGCCGATCCGCCGGCAGGTTCTATTGGGTGCAGTTGGCCCCGATCTGGATTATATTATGTGGATTCCCCTCGGGGTTCCCTTGCAGCAGGAAGCACCTGTGACTCCGCTCCCAGTCCCGAGCTCTCCCTGCTTCCGCGGGGTTATGCAGCTCGTATTACCGCAGCCTGTTAGTGTTGTTGACCTGAGAGCAGCGGGGTCGCCCCCGTGTCACGCAAACAACATTTACAACAAATGGGGACGGCGGAGCTTCCCTGACCCCATTACTCAACAATCCGGCCCGACTCTTCTTAACAACCATCCCAGACCCCAACCCCCCCCGTCTGAGGTCTCCTTAAAATCCCACAGCTGGCCCTCTGTGATTCCCAGGTGCGGGAGAAAGTAGGAAAAAGCAAGAGATCCAAACTATTGGGACGCCTGAAAAATCTAATTTGTGACAATTACCCCCCCCCTACCAAAAAATAAGTGAATTGTCCCCAAAAATCAGCTGCTGCTTAAAGAATTTTGGCACTGAGATATTTAAAATTAGTGGGAAATAAATCTTGGCAGCTCTGTCGCTTTATTTCTTTCTTATGAAGGTTTTTAATTGGATAAAAACATTACAGGAATTTTTCAGAAGCTTTTTTTCAGTTTATATGGCAACAACCAATCGGTGCTCACCTTTGAGTCGCGTGACAATTGAGTATTCCCAGCATAAATTATGAGTAAGGGATTTTTTTTTTACATGATCTACATTTTATTTTAAAGTGATCTATAGCGATCTATCAGCGGATGAAGTATTGTGCTTTTCCCAAAAAGTTACTATTTCTGGGTAATTACAGAATTGGCTGATGTTACTAAAAACTCATTTATTTGCATACATTGTCGGCCTCGCAGAGCGGGTTACGTGAACCGTGACACATATTTCTGCGGGATTCCGTATATGTGTTTGTTTTACAAAATAAACAAATAGAAATGAGGGGGCGGGGTTACAGCAGCTTTTAAAGGGACAGTCTGCCCAATAGAGTCACTTCAATGCATGCGATAGATGAGGTCCCTTTAAATTTTCATGAGGTCTGCAGAATCCCCCTATATGCATTTGTTACCCCCCCCCCCACTCCAGCATTGGTTCAGGGGGGGTAACAAGGTCTGTCATTTTATTCCTTTCTTCTGAAGGTTTTTAATCGGATAAAAACAGCTTTTTTTTCAGTTTATATGGCAACAACCAATCCGTGCTCACCTTTGAGTCACATGACAATGAAGTGTTCCCAGCATAAATTATGAGTAATTGTCTATGAAAAAAAAGACAAGTTTTAGAAACTAACTGCGCTCAGTGAACTGCAATCCCTTTAGTACCGACCCCTCGGTATTCAGTGTTTAGGGCTGGGGGTCAGTCATGTGATATTTTGGGTGATTTTCCCGGCTCAAACACCACACTGAGCTGATGCTTTATGGCAATGATAATGAAGTCCGTCCCTCCATAGACTTTCATTAATCCGAGAGTCCGGCTGGGTGAATAAGACTGAGCCATTCTATTGTTCCCCACTGGCAGCAACAGAGCGACAACTCTTACAAATGGCTACTAGGCAGCAGCCTGAAAACTTTATATTTTGGGGGCAAAAACTACGACTACGTTTTAATTGACAGGAATTCCCCTTTTAATGGCATATTTAAGCGAAATCCCCCGGAATGCCCGTCCTGCGCCAGTACTTTGTTGCCGCTGTGTTTGTTTACACGTTACTCCCGTCGCCTCGGTTTAATTAGAATATGCGGCAGCCTCGTGAGATCATCGCCGGCGCTTAAAATCTATCCACACCCCAGTGACTGCCTTTAGCGACACCTGTTACAACCTGCAGCTCTGTCTAACTTTTAATGACTGCCGACGATTAGGTTTAATTTGGGAGACAGATCCGAGTATAAACATGAATTAGACAGAAGCGCGGTCAGTCCCTAAAGTTCTGGACACCTGCGCTGGGCAGTGGCGTCGCTACAGGGGGGCAAGGGGGGGCAATTGCCCCCCTAGGTTAATCCTTGCCCCTTGCCCCCCTGCCGAATTTCGAATAAAGTCGCAATGCGACTTTAAATCCCGTCTTTCTTTTTTTTTATTAATTATTTTTTTATGTGGAGGAGAGAGAGGATGCAGCCCGCGTAAGATCGGCAGCCAAGGCAACCGATCTTACGCGGGCCGCACCTCGAGCCCTGCTACTTACCTGTGGGAGGGTCTTCTGTGCTGCTTACAGGAAGCGGAAGCTAGCCGAGAATGCAGAGGGAGGCCGCGCCCCCTGCTGAAGTCTTGCTGAAGTCATCGAGGAGCTGCAGTGCAGGTAAGGGGGTGGGGAGGGTGTTTGAATGAGTGTGTGTAAGTGCTGTGTAAGCCAGTACCAGCATGTACTGGCTGACTTGGCATGATAGGAGTGTGATTGCTAACAGCAATCACAGTCCCATCATGCCTAGGTTCCAGGATTTACTGGTTGGATGTGTAAGTGCTGGAACCTAGGCATGATGGGACTTTGATTGCTGTTAGCAATCACACTCCTATCATGCCAAGCCAGCCAGTACATGCTGAAACCTGGCTAGCTGCCCGTCCCCCCCTTGTGTATTGATGCTGCCAGCAGTATGGGGTCTGCACATCACAGCCACCCTGTACCAGCATGTACTGGCTGACTTGGCATGATAGGAGTGTGATTGCTAACGGCAATCACAGTCCCATCATGCCTAGGTTCCAGGATTTACTGGTTGGATGTGTAAGTGCTGGAACCTAGGCATGATGGGACTTTGATTGCTGTTAGCAATCACACTCCTATCATGCCAAGTCAGCCAGTACATGCTGAAACCTAGCTAGCTGCCCCCCCCTTGTGTATTGATGCTGCCAGCAGTATGGGGTCTACACATCACTTACAGCCACCCTGTACCAGCATGTACTGGCTGACCTGGCATGATAGGAGTGTGATTGCTAACAGCAATCACAGCAAGCACAGTCCCATCATGCCTAGGTACCAACATTTACTGGTTGCCTGGGTATGATAGGAGTGTGATTGATGTGTGGGCAGTGTGGACGCCAGGGCTGGCTTTGGGGTGTGGGT
>VKOC01020901.1:0-20473 GCA_009364415.1 Spea multiplicata | reverse complement strand
TTTTTGGAGGAGACGTACCTGGTACGTCCCGGTCTACCGGTGACTGTTAACCAGGAAGTACCAGGTACGTCCCGGTCCTGAAGGGGTTAACACTGATTGTTTTTATATGGAACTGCACTAGTTAAATCTCTGTAAGTGCCTATTACATACACTGATTGCACATACTTTATGGGTATTAATATATTCCCTTTGGTTATTTAATGTATATGGATCTTAATATATTTCTTTTAACATCTGCTAGCATCATTTATTTATTATGGGATGTATACTTTTGAATATTTACTTATGTTAATGCTGATTATCAATTATACAACATATGGTGTTAGATTAGATTGGTCTTTTGATTGGCTATTCATTTATTGATATGTGCTATTTAAACTCTTACTCTTGCTTGTGTGGTTAACTTGATAAAGACCTCATTGTGAAGTCGAAACATTGTTGTCCTTCTCCTTCAATAAATCTGCCTGAGTTGGAACCCTTGAGTGCCTGGAGCATTTTTCTATTTTTATTATTAGTAGTGACGTCTAGAGGGGGGGAGTTTATATGTCATTCAGGAAGGGATTGCTATACCATAAGCGTAATAAAACAAAGAGTATGGGGAGTGTAACAGCATTAACCCTCATGTCTCAATTTACGGGAAGGGTGCGCATGACCGAGAGTGGCAGGCGTCCTGTTGAATGCTGTAAGGCGACAGTATGCATTCTAGGATTCTTACCTTATATGAAAGGACAGAGGCGGGGGCAGTAAAGGAGGGGAGTGGCAATCGCAGAGGCACTATAGACCTAGTGCAGGTGGTGTGAGTGGGAAGCAGAATAGTGTGTGTGTGGAATAGACATGGAATCCCTATCCGAAATGTCTCTGCAGTTTTCCCAGCTGTCGATGTTTCCCATCTTTGATGGTGCTCATTATTTGGCTTCTGTGATGACAACCAGGGAGCAGCTGGGTGAGTGAGGGTGGGTGCTGGGGATCCCTCCACGTGAGAAGCTGGGATTTAAAAGACACGGAGGCTCACATTATGCATAGCTCTTTCTTTATTTAACAGCAGCAAAGAATGCAAGGAGTTAAACTTAAACAAGGTTAACCAATCAAAACTTACAGCAACTCCCCTTCACATAAATATGCTGCATTCTAGTCCCACCCCTCTTTCTTTGCTGCTCCCCAGATTAAGTATATTGAATCTATATATGTCTATTCTGTGGAGCGCTTTAAATGTTATTTAATTGTGTATTTTACCTTTTGTAAAAGAGGTGTCCCCTCTCCTCCGTTTTTTCTCCATGGTTAGTTTTCAGCAGCCATCTGAGCTGCTTGCCGTTTTTTTCCTGTGTGGTGTGTTCTAGCGGTGGCCATTTTATTGGTTTCCACCGTTTTTGGTGACATTTAGTCCTCCCGGCGGCCATTTTGTTGGAGTCTTAAAGGCTACTATAGTGCTTATGGCGGCCATTTTTCTTGGAGTTTGTACATTTATCTGTCCAAGGGGCGGAGTTACTTTTTCTGTACTTTAGGGCTACAGAGTGTGCTCAGTTAAGGCTTAGGTAGATTTTACTGTTTTAGCCGTATTTGTTGTTTCTGTTGTGCCTCTGAATTGCTGTCTCTGCCTGCACTGCTTTCAGGTTTTGCATAAGCTTTTGTGATTAAAAACATGTAACAGATATTAAGTTTGGATTGCAAAATATTCTAGGTTTTTATCTGTATATTAAGTAAAAGAAAAAGAAAATAAATGTAGGCTGTCACTTTTATTATTTTTGATTTCAGAATTACCAAAATTGTGATGCATAAGTAAGATCAACATGTTACATATTATGTGGTAATCCAACAACTGAGCTGCAGAAAAACTGAGCAGGTATAAAAAAAAAAAGCTCACGAAGTGTGGAAACTACATTTTAGCGTTTAAGTAAACTAGTTCAAAAATTGGGTACACCTCAGGACCTTATCTTCTTACTACATTACATTATCACACAAATACTGAATTTTATTTTCCAAAGTTGAATTTCAATATGCCTTTTTGAGGTAGCCACATTCTGTCCCCATTGGAGTAATAATGAATACAACCTGTATGCAAGGCAACTGCAGGCTTGCAGTGAATTTATTAATAATACTTAAATAATAAACAACCAGTGTGCAGCGACATATTCTGGCCCAGGCCGTCTAGGTCTGCCACATAATAAGGAGCCTTAGGCCTGCAGTGCTACTACTCAATGGGCTGCTAAAAAGAGAGAACACAGTCCTTCATAGGCGTACTTTATTTCAAACTGGAGCACTGGCATATGACATCATATCCCGATGCTGAGACGTAAGGAAAGCAGTGCGGAGGGGGCGGCAGGCAAGTGTGCTGTAGGTTAGGCCTAGGGCAGGGCCAAACGTAACTACATTACTGCAAGTATAGTTACCCTAGTCAGATAATCAGTGAGCATTTTCCAGCTTTCTTCTCAGTGGTGTCTATCCAATACATAGGGTTCTATGCAGTAAAGTGAGAGTTAACATGGAATTTGTAGTTTCAACTCTCTGATATCACTATTCATTATGAAGGGCCAACCCTAGGGAGCTTCTGCTGGAGGAAGAGCTCACTGGTTTAACTATGCAGTGTACAGGCCAGCCAAAGTCTTGCAGTAGAAGCTCACTGGGACTGGATCTTCATAATGCATAGTGAAGTTGAAACTATTCTTTTAGTGAATAAACCCAAATAAAGTTAATGATATCTGAAGCATTGATCAGATATGGCAAGATCCATGTGTTGTGAGGAGATTGTGGAAATTAAGTTTAGCTCTGTGGTATTTGCTGGCACCCTATAAATAACAGGAACGCATTCATTATTTCCTATATAGTTTGGCTGCCTTGCTGCAAATTTTGTTATCACATTGAAACTTACTGTCTTTTTTTTTTTCTTTTTATCCATCTTGAGTTTTGAAAACTTTTAGTACAAAACTGTAGTAATTCAACATGTGCAATACAGCCAGTTTCTGCTGTCAGTGGGGAGTCCAGGCTGTCAAACGACAGCCTGATCTCCCGTGCAGCGGCAGGGATGTGTCCCTGACACTGCAAGAAGGGCTGGACGTACTGGGACATTCATAGGGGTTTCTTAATAGGCGTTTTTTTGGACGTCCCGGTACATCTATAGGGGATTGAAGGGGTTAAAAAAAATTTTTTTTTAGCTGGCTCCTGGCTTAAAAACAAATGTCAAGCCCTGGCCTAGGCCATCTTTATGTAAAGCAACAATTCTTATTTTCAGATCCTCAGAGAGTTCTTTGCCATAAGGTGCCATGTTGAACTTCCAGTAACCAGTATGAGAGAGTGTGAGAGCGATAGCACCAAATTTAACGCACCTGCTCCCCATTCACACCTGACGAGTCACATGACACCTGGGAGGGAAAATGGCTAATTGTGCTTAGGGGATTGTTGAGTGATTTTGAGGGGACAGCACATTTACACTGTTATACAGGCTGTACACTCACTACGTTACATTGTAGCAGAGTGTAATTTCTTCAGTGTTGTCACATGAAAAGATATAAATTATTTACATACTGTGTATGTATATATATATATTTTTTTTTTTCTTCCAAATAAAAGCCCTACTTGTCCTAAAACAGATATATATTTTATATAAATGTCTACTTGCTTAGTCCAGATAGCATTATTCACATTTTATTCTTAAACCTGTTATTCTTGCTTCTCATTACTCTGTGACTGCTGCTTGTGTTAAGCAACTTATGTTTGAACTATAAATGTTTATACTTTTTGTTAATTGTACACCGTGTAAATATACGGTAGTCTCCCACTGCATATCTGTTGTGACAGAACAACCCTTAGATCTGAGTCTGAGATCTTTTAAGAACCACTGTCTTCTAGGGTGGCATAAAAGCACTTTGCAGATCCATCTTAAATTAAAGTACCGTATTTATTTTCTTAAATACAGCAACAAAAATGATACAAGATAAAAATAAATCTGTGCCTCTCTGCACCCTAAATAAACAATAGTTTTTCTTTCTAGGAATAGGTGGCTTTCCCGCTTTCCAACATAAACACTGCAACCAAATAAAAACCCACAATCTTTTGGATTAGCAACTTTGTCAGCTGGGATAAGAAGGTTAACCGAATTACACCAGGCTTGTCTTTTTAAACCCTCCTAATTAGTTTCACCTTTTAAATACTGGCCTGGATTTTATAAGGCTGTTGGAGCACCCGCTCTTCTGGAAACTCAATGACACAACTTGCAAGTCTCACAATGCGGTTTTATTCCTCTTGTCTGGGGCTTTAACTTTGTTTGTAAGGGTTAATAATATTAGCTAAAGCTGTCTGCCTTTGAAAATAAAGTAGTTGGGCACACAAATTGAGACTAGAAGAATGTTCATTCTGGCTATTTCTTAATATGGGCATAGTATGAACTGTATATGATTTCAATCTATTTTGCTGCCAAGTACATTCAGTCAAAGTAAAATATATGATCCACATAGCTAAACAGAATCATTGAACAATAGCTTTCTTAATAGATCACCTATAAGGAATCTTAATTATGCATAGTGTTATTTGGTATATGGAATTATTATACACACCTTCTGGGAATGTATACCAGCCAACAATAAACAGCTAAAAATATGTTTTGAATACACATTTTAAACTAAATATACATATATATTCAACAAAATAAAGCACTAGAAGCATAATTCCTAGTCCTACTGATTGCCTAAACTTTAGCCATAAATAATTATTTTATAATTTAAAACTCATTCATATGTTGTCATATGAATAAAGCTAGCTCCTGCGAGCTCGGAAGAACTTGCTCTCCCCTGATTCAGTGGCTTGAAGGGTATTAAATGTGCATTGCCTGCACCTGTTGCAGGCTTCAAAGTCTTGGACTTGACATTCAGTCTCTTGCAAAACTAGAGTTAAAACATTGGTTTAACTTGCTTTTCATATGATCCACCCCAGTGACCCACACAATTTATACGTCAAAACAACTCGTTGGGGCTGTATAGTGTCACAAGAATATATATATTTTCTGGAAACACTTGTCATGTGACACAGATGCAAGCTTAACAAAGTCTCTTAAAAGTTTATTTGTTTTGAGGCAATAATAATAATGTATTTATTCGCTAAGCATGCGATTAAAAATGCCCTAGTAGAATATTCGTCTTTCACTATGGGCTGATTTACCAAAACTGTGTTGTATCAGTGGTGTGATGAGCAGAGCCAATTGGCTTTTCTAGGTCTTTGGGTGTCTACAGAACCAATTTGGATTCGTGTTGGACAACCGTGACTGACATGAGAACAAACTTCTGGTAACTTACTGATTACAGTTGTTCCTCTTTTATGGTGGTTATATTTTGAACTTCTGCTTTTTGGTAGTGTAGTCATTGAGATTTATTGAGTTAACTGACATTTCTAGTTGGATGATTAGGCCAGTTAACATGGCTAATAGTCTTATATTGTGATATAAAAGGACTGGTGGAAATACCTGTGGTTTTATATCAAGCATATGAAATGAAATAGGCTGTTCATGCCTGCCAGAACAATAAAATAAAAATATGATCAGTAAGTTTTTCTCTAGTATGTTCCATAACAAAACACTTTCCTTCTATGTACCATTCACTTCTAAAATAAAAAGTACCATTGAGCCACACTATGACTTTCACAAACACCAATGGTTGCACAGGTATGTTTTACAGAGCTTTTCTAAAAGAACTGGCATTCCACTTGGGGGTGCTTGTATGAACCAATCGAGAGAAAAAAGAAAATGTGGTATTAAAGCCCTCAAGAAGTCTCCTAGGTGTCTGCGTGCGAATCACATAAAGAGAAAGCACGAAGGAAAAAAATAAAATACATGGGATGGTATCTTCCTGAGGCAGGTAGTCAAGGAAGGGACTAGCGATGGATCCTGTCTGGTATATATCAGGAACTTTCCTTTTACAGATATTCTCTGCTTCCTGGTTTGCAAGTATATTTGCCAGAAAAACTATTGCTATTGATGTCGCTGTTAAGTTAATGGCTCAGTTTCAAAAACACATGAATATAAGATGTTCATTAGTTTAATAATAATTGTGTGCACATATACTCTGTATCTTGTTTAATACTAAGGATACTTACTGTAGGTAAAATGCCAGTAGGGGCACACTAGGTGTAGTGTAATGAAGGTGCTTAATAGTATCCTGACCGATCTTGGCCATGCTCTGCCCGTTTGACTGAATTCTCCCCAGTTCCCCTTGTATATTGCAGGCAAATAAATGCCTTTATTTTTAAGGTATGCAGTTAATAAAATGTCTGTATTAAAGTACTTGTAAAATGCTGCAATATGCATGAATGTTTGGTTAAGGCATTTGAAGCTGTATAAATTTACTTACAATCTCACACTATAAATGTGTCTCAACCTTCTGTGTTTCCATCTCCTTTTCTGCAGCTCCACTTCTCGTCCTGCCTTTTTTTGTTCTTCACTTCTGTCTTTTTTTCCTTCTATTTTGGTTTACTTCTCCCCACTATCCACTGCTTTATCCAAGCCTCCAATCGACAAAACCAAATTAAATGCAAACTGAAATTCAGAATTATCTGCTTCTCGGTTTAGGACTTTAATACAAACGAACATGGCAAAAAATGAAATTCGTACGAATGCTTAGTGTCACATTCCATGGTGTAGTGATTGACCAATTTTCTCTTCCTTTTCCCTGATTTCTGTTCTTACTGTTTTTTTGCAAAGCCAAGTCACACTCCAGTTAAAGCACTGCTTACACACATTTAATTCAATGAACGAAAAAATGTGAAATAAATTATCAAGCACACGATCAATACAGGGCTTGACAAATTTGTTTTAAATCTAGGAGCCAGCTAATAAAGTTAGGAGCCAGGACTTTTTTTTGCCCCAGCAGTCACACTTTGCCCCAACACTTTGCCCTGCACCCACACTTTGCCCCAGCAGTCACAGTCTCATACTTTACCCTAGCCCTCACTTTGCCCTGGACTTACACTTTGCCATGCACCCACACTAAAAAGCACCAGTGCATACTTTTAATTACCATTAATTAATCCTTTGCCAGAATTTGCCTTTGCCCCCAGTTTCCCATAGGCATCTTTATCACTAAACATGAGACTATGGGAAGCTATTTAATGAGAAAGATGCCTATAGGAAATTGGGGACAGAGTTTGCCTTTGCCCCCCAGTCTCCCATAGCCATCTTTGTCCCAGCCTCCCACTGCCAAGCATGCCCCCAGTTACTTCAACTTACCTGACCCCGATGTACACTCTGTTGGATTCCCGCTGTCAAACTTCTGTGCGATGCAGACAACCCCGTTGCTGCCACCGGTGGCTCCATTCACCCTCCTCACTGAACGGGGCTGGCACCGCCCACAAATGTCATTGAGTAGCGCTGGTGCCGCCCATGAAAGTTGAGAGGCGCCGGCTAACTCACTTCTATTTCGAATCGACAGGGGTGGCATTTTAAAAAGCGGTCCCCGTTGATCCGAAATAGAATTGAGTCAGCTGGCCAGCGCGAATCAGTGACCTTCGTGGGCGGTGACAGCCCCATTCAGTGAGGAGGGTGGGTGGAGCCGCCGGCAGCAGCGGAGTTGTCTGCATCGCACAGACGTCCGCTGCTGCCCGAAAGGAGGATCCAAGTCCCCTGCAGCGCCACGGGGATCTGGACCCAGACCCAATTATGGGTTTGTCTCACAAACACCTAGGCGCCAGGACAAAATTATCAGTCGCCATGGCGACCTGGCGCCTGGGATTTGTCGAGCCCTGGCTTAATAACATCTTTTTTTTCCTTTTACTGGAGTATATGACAGGTGTTTTTGGAGATCATGACCTAAATGTCTACCATAAACTGCATTTATGTCACAGGAGCTGTGGAACTATCACGGAGGAGTCCCATGGCATGCTGGTTCAGTGCCATGCTGCACTGCTTCGGTGGAGGAATCCTGTCATCTCTAATGCTTGCTGAACCTCCTATATTATTTCTCTCAAATGGTACTAATATTCTGCTAGCATCTGTAATATGGTAAGTTATATATGTGTATAAAAGAAATACACACTTCTTTTCAGTGGAATAGAAAAACATATACGTCGTTTTAGGAACAGGGAATTAATTCAAATAAAATCTATTGCAGACTAAATTTAAACCTGGAACTGAGGAGAAACTCATTCTTCTTGCAAACAATACTGCTACAGTGCACAGAGGTTTTTGACCTTGCGCACTTTATCGGAGGACATGTATGAAAAATCTATTGTGCAAGGCTGAATTTAAAGAGCCGTTACAGTTTTAAAATACATTTTCTCTGATATGCGTCTTCATTCTTTTATAGTGTACATTGCTTTAAATTAAACATTAAAAATCGAAGAAAAATGCACCCAGACACATAGCTTTAAGTTGAGATTTCTTTGTGAATTTTCCAAAACAAAATACACATTTGAAAAATTACATGTGCCCAAAAATTACTAAATAGTAGCGGTCACCAAAACGGCATTTACTATCACTCATGAATTTATTACAACTTGTTATAATTCATCTTCTGTTGTTGGCTGCTGAATTAGCTTCCACTAAACATGTACAGTAGGAGAGTGCTTAGTATGTATAAATATGCATATATAATATATGTAAAACCTTGTGTAGTGAAATACATGCACATTGCCATTGTATGATTTCCACATTGTGAACTGAATATTGTAAAACCATCCCTTTATGATGTACAGATTTACTTTGATAAAACTAGCTCAATTGTTGTAAAACATTTGAAATGTTGCCATCTGGTGGTGATCTCATAATGCACATGAAAAGCAATAGGATTTGCAAGCGTTTTTTTTGTGCATTTAGCTTTTTTCCCCTTGATCAAGTCAAACTTAAAATTACTTGCAATAAAATTAGGACATAGGTTAAAATGCAGAGTGATCAATGCATTTATATATAATTCATGTTAATAATTAATTTCCTGCACAGATGGAAACAAGTGGGAAAAATAAACTCAAAACTTAACCCCTTAATTGTCACGCACAGCGTAAGGTAGAACCTGTAATCAGGTAGAGCAGCGTGTGCAAGTCCAATAGACAGAACACCAGAGTCCAGTATAGAATAGCCAATGAGCAAGCCGAGGTCAGGAAGCCAGAAGTCAGGATCGTAGCAGGGTAAGCCGAGGTCAGGAAGCCAGAAGTCAGGATAATCGTGAGGGAAGCCAGAGTCAAATGCCAGGAATCAGTATTAGGAACAAGCCGGGTCGGTAACGGGAAATCAGACAGGAACGCGTACTGAGATGACACTATACAAGATAGGTACAACCATCAGAAGGCAAAGCTGGAAGGTTTCTGAGGCTCTTAAATAGGAAGGAGGAAGTCCAGACCTCAATTAGTGTTTTCCCGCCATAATTTCAAAATGCTGATACGTCACTTCCGGTCAGCGGCCATCTTGGGATTGGCGAGGTCTCAAATTCTTAAAAAGACCGGTAGTACCGGCTGGCGCCACTAGGTGGCAAGCAGAGCGTGTACACGTGGCAGGTCCGGACCGGGTTCCAGTAGACGGCGGCCGCCGTGAGGAGCTGCGGGGTCCTCCCCGTCCTCGTGGCGGCAGAAGCTGTCTTGCGGAGGAGGGAGGTCTTCCTCTCCTCCGCGGCGGCTGAAGCTGCTGTGGCAGGGCGGGGGGTCTCCCCCTTCTCCGCGGCGGCTGTGGTCGTTGCGGCAAGGCGGGAGGTCGCCCCCTCTTCCGTGGCGGCTGATGCCGCTGCGGTGAAGCCGGCGCTCTCCCTCCTCTCCGCAGCGGCTGAAGATCCGCGGACCCGGAGGCAGCCAGGTACGTAACATTAATGACATTGTTTTCAATGGGTTTAGGGACCGTCCATTGTTCTTAAGGGGTTAAGCTAATACATGAATAAAATGTTTACAATATATCCATTAATAATAAGTAGTTCTCGCTATGGAAAGGGCCCCATTTAGTTGGGTATAACATATTTATATTTTCAAGTGATATTTGTATCGTAGAACTTTCTTTTCAACTTTGCATTATGTTAGAATCGTATAGTAAATAATAATACTGTGCTGCCAGTTACATAATTATCATCTACAATTTTAATTCATTTTTTGTATTTTTTTTTCTCTTTCAGGTACTTGGTTTATTATTTTCCTTTGGACCTGTTCTACAATTGCACAAGTTTCCTTCCACTCAAAGTCATTATTGCAGCACTGAAAGAAGTAACAAGGACATGGAAGATATTGTCTGGTGTGACACATGCCCACAGCCATTTTAAGGATGCCTGGTTGGTCATGATTGCTGTAGGCTGGGCAAAAGGTAATGTGGAAAATTACTTTTGGTAAAGGTACTAGTCATATGCCTACCTGGGATCTCTCAGCCCTGAAAGTTTTCAAATATAAACTCCTTAACAATGTATTCCAAAGATTCTGTTGTAGAGACTCACTAATGGTGGCAGCGCAATAATCATTATGAAAGATTTGTGTGAAATGACACCCAGTATAGCCCTGATATTTCCAAGATGTGGTCATTGGATGTTTATATGGTTTTCAAACTTGAAACAGGGAGGAACTGAACTTAGTATATATTAGTAACCGTGGCCTTCATCATCCAAACACATATCTTGCTTGTCAGAATAAATGCAATGTATACTTGCCTTCTGCCAGTTTCAGCTCTGGTTAGGAAAAGTGTTCCAGGGGTCCTGGCATGCATTTATGGAATGTGCTCCATTGATTTCAAAGGGAGTGCTTTCACTGATTGGGTGTTTCAAGCAGCCAAGAATAAGCTCGCTCATTTGTCTTTATTCTGGAGAAAAGACATCTTTGTGGTGATATGTTTAAGGCCAAAACGGAGATCATCACTGGCATAACAAAATGTATCTGAGGTCACCAAAGGGATCTCGAGCCATACTGCACTGGGAAAATATATATATATATGTGTCCCTAAGCCCTTCCACTATAAACGATTTTAAAAAAACACTACTCACAAACCTCTTAAGCCAATAATGTTAAAAAATAATATAATAAATAGTAGTAAGTAAACGAAGGAGGTGGCCCTCTTGAACACAAAAAATAAGTATGACTGTAATCAGGAGAAAAATAAATTGGCTAATTATTATCACTAGGTATTTCTATGATTTTAAACGAGGGCCATACATTTTCCTGAACAAAACAATGTATATTTTTGGGGGGATTATTAAATAAGGAAAAAGAGGAATTATGGTTTAACCAACATATGCTAAAAATTACAAAAAAAACTCCCAGGCCCTAATGGGTTAAACTACAGTGTTTTTTGCTAAACAAAAATTAGCTACAATGGTGTACATAATGCGTGATAAAACATATCCTTTGCTGTGTTTTCCTTGTCTTCAGCTGCTGGAGGTGGCCTGATCTCCAACTTTGAACAGTTAGTGAGGGGTGTCTGGAAGCCAGAAAGCAACGAACTTCTAAAAATGTCCTAGTAAGTGAACAGCAATTATTACTATATTGCTTAAGGTTCTGTGTAAAGCTACCAAATGTACAAGTGGTGAAATGACCAATTCAGAATCTTCATCGTTGTCTACGCTGTAGTTTGAATAGAATGCGTGATCTGTTTCAAATTATGTGACAGAACACATTTTTTTGCTATGCCAAGAACTTCTCACCAAGTAAGGTTATGCTAGACTGTTTCCTCTGAAAGTTTTTAGTCACAGGTTGAAATCCCAGCAGGGTCAACTCAACTCTTCATCCTTCTGAGGTCAATACAATAAGTACTACCAATTGGGTAATGATAATGTTTAATTAGCTGCCCATTTGGTTAATTCCAATAATGTGTGCTAAAAGTGATTTGAATCCCACTGGAAGAAAGGTGCTATATAAATACTAGGTATGTTATTATAATGTTAGTCCTCAATAGTAATACAATCTGAAATCTACATAATCCACATTTTTGTTTCAGCATAATTAGTTCTTAAATTTATCACCCATTCTCTCTTCTCAAATCATGCTTGTGCTATTCCCTCAACTTCATAAGTCCTCCCTTACACGATGCTAATACATCTCGTTGGCATTGCCTGATAAGGCCAACTAATGTGTCTGTCCTGGATTTCCTTGCTATATGTCCCATGGCAGAGCTATTACCATGTACAAGATTACCAGTAATGTGTTTATGCTCTTCTTGTAGCCCAGTGAAGGTATCCTTGGTTGGAGCAGTTCTGTTTACCCTGCAGCATGGCCAGTATCTCCCCATTTCAAGGAATGACCTCATGCTATTCTACACTATGTTTCTTATAGTTACTAAGGTAAGTCCTAGGTAGGGCTACAACTAACAATTATTTTCATAATGAATTAGTTGTAATAATAATAATGAATTTTTGATTATTCAGGACCGACCGAGAGAAGGTAGGGAGTTTTTTTTATTTGAAGACCAGAGGGTGGGAGGGTGTTAATGAGGGGAATGGGGTAGTTAATGATTGGATGAGAGAGAGAGACTGAGGACCGAATCAGACCGAAGGGTGGGAGGGAGTTAACACATACCTTACAGCGGTAATCTCGAAGTAGCATCTCTTTAACTTTTAAACAATAGTGCGTGCTGTACCCAGACCAACTAATCGATAGTGGAAATCGTTAACGATTATGAGCAAAATGTTCTGTCTACTTGCCATACAACTAGGTGACAATGATGCTGATGCGCTCGTCAACCTCTCCATTCCAACCTCTCGAGACTCCATTGGGTCGCCTGTTGTTTGGCTGTCCGGTTGATCCAACAGAAGTAAAGGAAAAGGTCACTGCTTCTCCAGATGTCAAAGCAAAGCTTTCCAGGCAACCAGAGGAAAAGAACAGCACAAATGAAAATATTAGAAAGCGTCCGACTAAAAAGGCTGACTGAGCCAAAAATCACCTCAGTTTTTAGAAAAACTATAGTAGACTTTGGAACACTTCACCATTAACGCAAAAAATGATGGTCTATTTAATTTCTGTTCAGGTAGAAAAATGAAACAAAATATTGCTATGTGATGATATAAATGTCAGTGAAAAATTGTTGAGTGCCTTCTAGAACAAATTAACATCGCTAGATCGCCTGTGAAAACTAGAGAGGTCACACTGCAATGTGTATGAGCCATCACGTAGTACTTTAAATTATCACTTTCTTTCTCAAATGTTTTGGAGAATTTCACAGACGTGTTAGAATAGTTTGATTTTTGTGCTTTTTCACTTGGAAATCGATATCGTATATATATATATATAAAGAAAAAAATATCATGGTTATTTATATATAAAAAAGTTTGATACAAAATAGTTTTTTTCCCAAATAAGTACAACTTGAAGAGATATATATTTTGAATGAAATATAATATTGTATTTTAATTCTTGTAATTTAATATGAAACTAGATTTTGAAAATGTGAACTATTGTTTTATTTTGATATTGTGAATTAATACAAATAATTGCTATAAAGTAACATATTTTTTCCCCCACACTAGACTGAAATGCAAAAGGGAGCAGAATTTTGTATTTTGCATTGATTTTGATTAAAGGTTCAAAAGCAAAAAAGAGCACAGTTTCCAACTTATATACAACACCTATAACTATAGTGAACTCATCATTTCCTGTCTAACCTCAAACAAGGCAGTTTAAAAGCAGGCGCCAAACGGTCCAAGGCTTAGCCACAGTCTGCAATTGGTTGTAGAACTGCGATAAAGCCAAGCCAGTTGGACAAGACAGATATTCAGATAGCATAGATTAGTTTCTTCATGTGCCTTCATTGGGACAGATATAATGCATGTGCAGGAAGCATATATAGGTACGTCCAAGCTTTTGGTATAAGCAGCTGGTTGAGGCGTAAGTGTAAAAAGTGTACGCTTTCTAACGTGATTAGCAAAAGAACCCATGCACCAATATTCATAAGGAAAAATTTATTGAAAGTCTTAAGAAACAAAATATGTCTAAGTTAAATATAAGTGCTGCTTGTTTCTTTTGAGCCGACTCAAATAATATTAATAATAATTTTAATTTGGGTACAAATTTTGTTTGATTTCTTTTTTTTTTTTTTTATAACCTCTTTATTACAAGGAGAAGACAAAGCATACAATATAACAAAACAATGGTACACAGAGACAAGGTGACAGAGTCAGTGCGTACAGGTACAAGTAATGCACAATTCCAAAACACATACAGTGCAGGGTAGAAAAAAGAAAAACCCTTGCTCAATCACAGAACACCTAGCCATAACACAAATATGTCGGAACCCTTAACTAGATCAGAACCCCGGTATGGGGCGAATACCTTTGAGAACCTGGAGACAATACCACTCCGTGGTATTGAACGTGTGGAACAGGGACAACCTGGTGGCATTATCTAACGTCGCGATGTATGGGGACCAGCGACCGAAAAGATATTTAACTTTGCTCTCCTTATGAAGGACAGCCTCAAGCCAGTCCATATGGAACAAAAATTGCAGTCGCGACAGAACCAGGGGCAGCAACGGAGGTTGAGGAGCAATCCATTGGGACAGTATTGCCCGTTTTGCCACTGCAGAAAGTATAAGCAAGAGAAATTTATCCCTTGCTACAGGTGGGGGAGCGTGGTCAGGGAATATACCAAAAATAGCCCATTCAGCAGAGATGGTAAAGCGAATGCCCAGGGTGTCGTTGATATATGTGTGTAGGGCATCCCAAAATAGGGTAATAGAACTGCAAGACCACAAGCCATGCAGGAGATCGGCCTCAGGCAATTGACATTTTAGACAGCGGGAGTGATCCGCCAAACCCGTTAGAAACCGAAGTTTAGGGGTGACATACGCCCTATGCACAATCTTAAGGAACATTTCACTATAATCCCTAGAAACCAGGACCCTAGAATTGTACACATAAGCCCGGAGAATCTGGCTCGGAGGAAGGTTTGGAAAGTCAGCCTTCCAGGAGGGAAGACCTGCGCCATGAGACTCCCAATCGAGGACAGGCCGGAGCAGACTATAGATAGTAGATGTCTTGAGCAGTATGGCAGGGGACAGCACCGTTACCTGGTCCAAGGGACTGCTAGAATTAGCCCCGGAGAGATGAGGGAGCAAGGAAGTAATATAATGACGGAGTTGAAAATAGTGAATAGGGTGAACACGAACAGTAGGGAATTTAGATTGGAGCTGCAAAAAGGACAACAGTTTACCCCCACGTGGATCCAGAAAATCGGCAATGGTGCGACCCCCCACCCGGGCCAGGCGTCGAAAAACAATATCCTCCCTCCCATGCTGAAATTGCGGGTTACGGATCAAAGGCAGGAACTTAGAACAGTGGACCTCCAGGCCCAAGCGCCGCCTAACACGCCCCCAAGCCTTAACAGTGTGAAACAGCAACGGGTTGGATACGACCTCCCTGGGCAGGTCAACTGTAGACAGGTGCAGGAGAGAGGACAAAGAAATGGTAGGAGACAAACCTTGTTCCAGGGACACGTTGGTAAATTTAGAACCTTCACGCAACCAATCAGCCGCAAAACGATAATTAGAAGCCAAATTATAATCTAACAAATTAGGTAAATTCACCCCCCCATTGCGAGCAGGCTGTTGGAGTTTAAACAGGGAAATTCGAGCTTTTTTATTGCACCACAGGAATTTACGCAGCAGTGCATTATGATGTTGGATATCTTTCTTCCTTAAGGTAAGGGGTAACATATGGAGTGGATATAACAGTTTGGGGAAAAAGGCCATTTTGTACAAGTGACAGCGTCCCAAGAAGGAGAGGTGAAATTTGGACCACGTTTTGAAAGAATCCTCCATTTGACGTAGCAAAGGAGAAAAGTTGAGTTTATAAAGGTGCGCCAAATTAGTAGGAATAGTGAGACCCAGATATTTTAAAGAGGGAAGTTGGGTCCAATTGAAGGGGAACGTCTCTCCCCAGCCACGTTTAGCCTGAGGAAAAATAGGCAGCGCCTCCGTTTTGAGCTTATTAATGAGAAATCCAGAGGCTTTATGAAAACAGTCAAACAGATTAAGAAGGAACGGCATGGCCGCTTTGGGGTTGGAAAGGTATAACAGAAGATCGTCAGCAAAAGCAGCGATCTTAAGCTCAACCTCACCGACTCGGATACCCTCAAGATCAACGGAACGCTCAACAATTCGTATGAGGGGCTCAAGTGCTAGATTGAACAGAAGTGGGGACAGAGGACAGCCCTGACGAGTACCCCTACCTAGAGAGAACCAGCGGGAATTCACATTATTCACTGTGACTTGGGCCATAGGCAAATGATACAGGGCACGAAACATCTGTATAAAGGGCAAACCAAAATGATGGAATTTAAAGAAACTAACAAGATAAGGCCAGGAAATTCTGTCAAAAGCCTTATCAGCGTCACAACTAATCACAATGGAGGCTTTACTATTTGTAAGTTTAGCAGTAAAAATTGCGGAAATAAGACCTCTAATATTCCGCGTAGAGTGGCGACCCTTAACGAAGCCCGTTTGAGAGGGGGAGGTAAGTTTCATTAACACTGATTGGAGTCGAGAAGCCATGATTTTAGCATAAATTTTAAGATCCTGGTTCAGCAGGGAGATGGGGCGATAAGAGGACAACAAAGCAGGGTCCCTGTTGGGCTTCGGAATAACTATAATGCGGGAAGCCGTAAACTCCTTCGGGGGTATCTTTCCCTGTAGAAATCCATTAAAAACATCAGTAAGATGTGTCGGTAAGTAAGTAGAAAGCAATTTATAATATTCGGCACCCAGGCCATCCGGTCCCGGGGATTTGCCGTTAGGGAGGGACTTTATGGCAGCCGCAATTTCAGAGGGGGTGAAAGGCGTGACCAAACGTTCTCGGTCTCCAGGCGTCAATTTAGGAATACCAGCCTGGCGAAACAGGTGAAGCATCATATCAGGATCATTGGACTCCGGGGAATAAAAATCCTCAAAATAGTCAGCAAAAAGTTGCGTAATTTAGTCTGGTTCAGTCACGACCGATTGAGAACCATCACGGAGCTGAGTGACACTATGATATTTAAATTTAGAGTGGCGGATAAGGTTGCCCAAGAGCTTACCGGGCCTGTTACCCCAGCGAAAAAAGGCGTTGCGAGTGTAATTATGGGAAAGCTGTGCCTTCTCAGTAACCCAGGCATCGTAGAGAGATTTGAGTTCCTTATACGTTTTCAGGGTATCAGGACTAAGATGGGTTTTGTGAGCAGCATACGCCGCAGAGAGATCGTCCGTAAGGCGGACAAGCTTAGCTTCGGCCTCCCTCCTGCGCCCCACCACATAAGCAATAATATGGCCCCTGAGAACAGGTTTAGAGGCAGCCCAGAATAGATCCGGGTCATCAAGATGGACATGGTTATCATCAGCATAGTCATTCCATTTGGCAATCAGGAATTGCTTAAACGCGTCTGAAGTATAAAGGTAGCTAGGAAACCGCCAATTACGGGACACCCGATATGAGGAGGTTAGAGAGATCTCTATCCAGATGGGGGCATGATCAGAGATTACTATCTGGCCCACGTGGGCAGCCTCCAACCTATGCAGCAATAATTCAGGCAGGAACAGGTAGTCCAGCCGGGAAAACGAATTATGGGGATGGGAGTAGAACGTGTATTGTTTGTCTGTTGGATTAAGAAACCTCCAGCCATCCCGCAAACGGAGGTGATCCAGCAAGGGTAGGGAGGAGAGCCCGAGAGGGCGGAAGGAAGGGCCAGAGACATCCAAAGCGACATTAGCCACTAAGTTAAAATCACCCCCCAAAATCACATTAGGAGCCGCAATCCCCAGTAACAGCGAGTAAACTTTGGCCAGAAAAGCGGACTGGTCAGAATTTGGGGCGTATAAATTGACAAAGGTAAAGGATTCATTAAACAATTTGACCCTAAGAATAATGTATCGCCCTTCCGGGTCAGCAATCTCTGATTCGACAACGAAAGGCAACTTATTGGAGAGGAGGATAGTGGCACCCCTAGATTTCTTGGTGTACATAGCGGAATAACAAGCGCGCAACCATGGCGCCTTTAGCGTACTTCTGACAGGGTCACACCAGTGGGTTTCTTGGAGGTAAATAACATCCGGGCGCATACGCTTGAGATGGGTGAGAACTTTTTTACGCTTAACAGGGGTGTTCAAACCTTCTACATTCCACGACACAATACGCAAGGAGGACGGCGCATCACACCTAGTATCGGCTTGCATCATGACTAACATGGCAACGGAGCCAGGTTTTCACCCGATGCCCCGCGGAGGAAGAGACCGGACAAAAAATAAGCCGGAACAGGTCGGTCCAGGGGAGTCCCAGCCAGCCCTCCCAGACACCGTACAGACAGAACATAAAATGGAATCGTACATCACCATTTGAAAAGAGCTATGCTTCTCCCAATTTTTTCGTTTTTGTATAAACCAGAACTCGGCACATGTAATTTTGTGCCTAGAAACACAATAAATTAACCAAAAACAATAACAATAACTAAAAGCAAACAAAACAGTGCATGGTAGAAAACGATGACTCGTAGGATACAAAGCCAGGCACCAACGCCCGACTGAATTCTCAAGCCCTAGGGGAGACAGGTGGAGAGGAACCAGGCAAAGAAGCAGGGCGAGAGCGAGAAGGAGGGGGAGAGGCCTCAGGCACCACCGAACTGTCATCTGGAGCTGGAGGAGACCTGGAATCAGCACGTAGAAATTCCTTGGCCGCCGCAGGGGTGTCAAAGAAATAGGCTTGCCCCCCGTGGGTAATCCTGAGCTTAGCCGGATAGAGAAGAGCGAACTTCACTCGCTTGTTAAAGAGTTCAGTACAAATTTCGGAGAACTGACGTCGTTTGACCGCTACTGCAGCAGAAAAATCTTGGAAAAGTAACAGCTTGTGCTTGTGATAAAAAAGAGCTGTGACCTTTCTATAAGCGTCCAGGAGCTTGACCTTGTCAGCATAGTTGAGGACCCTAAAAATCACCGCCCTAGGACGAGACGAAGCAGCAGCAGGGAGTTGACCAATACGATGTACTCTCTCGATGACCAATTCTCCCTGAGGAAGCACTAGGTCTAAAGACTTGGGAGGCCAGGTCGTTACAAGGTCATGTAGCGCTGTGCCCTTAACCTCCTCAGGCAGGCCAACCAAACGTATGTTGTTACGTCTACTACGGTTTTCGAGATCGTCAATACGGTCTTGTAAGGACGTGATCAGACGATCTTGGGAGCGGAGAGAGGCAGACATGGAAGCGGTCCCGTCCTCTATATCAGAGACCCTGGATTCCAGAGAAGTGATCCTCTGTCCCTGAGAGACCAACTCAGCAAGAACGGCATTGATGGAGTCAGACAGTTTCTCAAGCTTTGAATCCAGGAGTGGAGATATAACACCAACCAGATCTTGAGCTGTCAGTGGATCTTTGGAGGAGGCAATAGACACGGAGGGCCCCTCCGCTACAGTAGAGCCGGACCCAGGAGGAGGCACCTGCTTGAAGGTCGCTGTAGACTTATCTCTTGCCTTGCTTTGCCTGGTGGATGACTTAGGTGGAGGATCCGTATATTTTTCCATGTGTAGACAAGGGGCCGTGAGGAACTCACCCCCCAGAGTAAAAGAGAATAGGGCAGCACAAGGAAGAGAGAAAAGAGAAGAAAAGAAGAGTATGGGGACAGACACAGAAAGTAAAACCTGGCCACAGATCCTTTGATAACATAAAGTAACAGAACAGGTATGTACACAGCACAGTATACCACAGAAGCAGTGGTCTCAACACGGCGACCGCAGATAAAAGGAAATAAACACAACCCCCAAAAGGAATAAAGAAAAAACCCGTACCCTACCACCCCACCTAACTAGAGCCCAACCTTCCCCCAAATCTAACTGAGTGCCAGAAATGTCAGGAAAGCAGAGCAGGAACAGTCAGCCAAAATGAGATCCCGGACACTGGAAGCTCGTCGCAGTCCCACTGCCCTTGTGATGCACACCCTCCCCAAACCGAACCCCAACCACCCAACCTAACTATAACCCACCCGAACCCACCACTAACTAATAGCCGGCGAAAGAACAAAACCCCATAACGAAAAAAATAAATGAACAAAATGAGTCCAGCCTTGCAGGTGCACTGCCGGGGCCTACCGGACGAAGACTGAGGTCAGCCGCTAATAGCGGCGCCGTACGGTGTAGTGTGGAGCAGAACCGTGGAGAAGCAACTGAAGGGACCGCGGATGCGGTAATCCACAGCCGCGGACGTGGTGAGGTCGACAGCGCCAATCCCCGGGAGACTAGCGGAGGAGCCAACGATGGAGTAGAGGCTCCAACCAGCGCACGCGAGGAAGAGCAGGGTCAGCGCAGGCCACACAGATGGAACGCGGTCGTCGGTGCAGATCAGCCGGGGACACGTAGAAGTCCCGAAAGCAGGCCGGTCTACGGGCCAAGACTCACTGCTCCAGGTACGAGAACTCCACTCCTCCGCCGCAGGTAAGTAAAGCAACGGCACCAATGATGCGGCTGGATTCAGAAAGGCAGAGTGGAGGTAGCGCCCCACTCCGGGCCTAACCCGCGCGGCCCGCACACGGCTCCCGGGGGACAAGTGCAGGCTATAGGAGCACCTCGGTCGCACCACAGCTCCCCGATACAGGTAG
>VKOC01020899.1:0-53107 GCA_009364415.1 Spea multiplicata | reverse complement strand
ATACCAATCCACACATGTATACCAATCCACACATGTATACCAATCCACACATATATATACTAATACACACACACATACCAATCCACACATGTATACCAATACACACACATACCAATCCACTCTCACTTAATGCTTTCCTACCTTTCCTTTCTTCTTTCAGCTTCTTTTCCTCTTCTTCTGTTCTTCTCTGTCTTCTTCCGGGTCAGAGGGCAGCGGTGGGCGCGGCTTCAGTGCTGTGCGCCGGGATTTGACAACAAACCCGGCGCACAGCAGCTGTTGCCGCGCGGATCGCAAGGGAGCGGTATCGGAGGTCTTTAACAGACCTCCGGTTCCCTTCAGTGATTTTAAGCCGGGTTCAACCCGGCTTAAAAATCACTGAAGGGAGCCGGAGGTCTTAAAGACCTCCGATACGCGCTCCTTGCGAAGCCTGCTCCTCCAGCGGCGGACATTACTGTCCGTCTCTGGGGGGTGCCGGGTGCCGCAGTTGGGCGCCGCCGGACCCGCGGCGGCGCCCCTGGAGGTGGCGCCCTGTGCGGTCGCACAGGTCGCACACCCCAAAGGCCGGCCCTGAGTGTAGAATTGTAACAAATAATTGTTTAGCCCTCACTGGTAATCACCAGATATATAACTCCAGCACGGTATTCACTGTAATTTGTTCTCTTTCTTTTTTTGCAGAGAAGGGTTAAACGTTTGCCGAGTCTCCGCCAAGCTGCACTGTGCAGAAGTAGTAATCAGATATGATGTATATGTGGATATACCTTCTCTGAAAAGGAACCCATCACCAGATGAAATCTGTAAGCCTGATATATATATATATATAATATAATAATATATATGTAATGACCAACGAGCTATCAATTATATGGACGTGTTCTCTTAAGTAACAATATTATGGTTATCATAGCCCAAATGAAACTAGACTACATGATAATTGACATCCTTTTCTGTCATTTGTATCAGATTTTACTCTTATTTCTACTACATTGTAGAAAGCATTCGATTTGTAGTTAATATGTTTCTTGAAAACGTTTGTCAGTGACTTAAAGCAGATAGATTAATACATTCAGTCGTATGTAAGCATACGTGTTTAAGTCGAGGAATATGTATCTAGTAATGAAGCAAATAAAAAAAGGTTTTTTTTTACTAAGCTACATGCGTGTCCCGATGCAGTTTTGTCCAATGATGTCGTTATCACTGAGCAAACGTTTCGGGCAACCGGGCACTTTCTCCATTTGTTATTAAATATGTTAAATACTTTGTTTAGTGTGCTGCTATCTGTGCAGAGCGCGGCCCTAACACGTCTGTTCTCCGAGTGACTCGGGGTCACCGAGGACACGTGCGTTTCACGGCCTCAGCCCCCCCTTGCTTTTCCTTCCTGCCCTGCGATGTGTTTGCTGCTCTTGTTCACAGTTAATACACATTCATGGAAATTGTTGCAGTTTATCACCCATTTTATATGTATATCTTTTTATACATCTGCCTTTTTGCATTATGTTTTGATAGATCAGCATGTTTTAACTTTGCTTGATCACCTAGTCTCATACCAGAGAGAAAGCTGATATTTCCTGAGCGTTATTGCTAATGGCCTCTTTATAGTCTGCTTAAACGCAATCAACAAGTTAATCAATAGATTTATTCCACCCCCTCTAGCCCAAATTTGCTGAAACTGCTCGCTTTTGTTTTTCCTGGAAGATAACAGCAACAAAAATTTCTGTGGATTTTTAATCTTTATTTTTCCTTTCCTCTTTTTGCAAAAGTTCAAATAATTTCCCAGTAACTTAACCCTTTTATATGCCAGTAGAAAAAACATACCATATTAATTCATATGTATTCCTTTTATTTGCCCCAGACATGCCTTATACCCCCTATTTGCCACTTTGCCTCCCTGATATGCTTTATACTCCCCTATTTGCCACTCTGCCCCCCGACTTACCAATGCATCCCCAGACTTGTCCTACGTGCTTCAGACTCCATGGTGTCTAGTGGGGGCAGCTGGTGGACGTCTGCGTGATGCGCGTAGACAACCTCCGCGTCTGCCCGGCACTTCCTCTGTGGCTTCTATGACGGAGCACCGGAAGGTCATGTGACGCAGGCCCTCCATCATAGAAGCTGCAACGGAAGTTCCGGGGAGCAGCGTTCACCAGCTGCCAGACAGGAAGATCCAGGTCTCCTCCAGCGCTGCGGGGAGCCTCCTCTCTGGCACCTGCGCGAACATCCGCGCGATCCGGGCAACCTCCGCAGCTACCCAGAACTTCCTCGGGGGCTTCTAAGGTGGAACACTGGAAGGTCATGTCACGCTGGAGCGCCGTCGTAGAAGCAACAGAGGATGTCTGCGCGCACGCTCACTGGCTGCCAGAGAGGAGGATCCAGGTCCCCTGCAGTGCTGCGGGGTATCTGGATCTTAGTCTTTTAGTCAGACCTCTATTTGAGATTATAAAACAACCTCAAATATAAGACAAGGGGTATTTTTCAGAACATTTGCTCTGAAAAAAAACTTGTCTTATATTCAAGCAAATATGATACTTTTTTCTGGCTGGAGGACAAGAGGCAACAAATAAATATATTCTATATGGCAAGTGGTATATTACTGATATGTCTATGATGGGAGAAGTGACTATTGCTGATTGTCACACCTATATGTAACATTACTGTGAAATGTGCGACACATTATTGGCCAAGAGGTCGTGTTAAATTGCACTTTTATCTTAAAAGGGGAAAATATGAAATTGATGTGTGAGGGTTACAGCAATTGTGTTTTATTAATACAAGCCCAAGATGAAGTGCTTTCAGTGAAAAATGCGAGACAGAATTCGCTAAAAGTTAAAAAAAAAATAAAAAATTAGCCAAAATGACATGCACATATTTGTCATATTTATGAATTTTGAACCCACCAATAGCAACCAGCACCAGAAAACTCTTTCATAAAAGGCCAACATTCTCCCAGAGAGAAATGTAGGAGCTCACCTATAGAAGACCAGCTCCTGTAGGGTCTATGCTGATATCTAACGGTCATTATTGTTTGGAGGGGGCATCTAAGGGCTCTGAGGTCTGCACGTGCTGGAGTGTGAGAGACACTTTTGTTTCGTTGGTTTTTGGTCTGAGGTGTGGTGAGAAGACAGGGCTTTAACAAGGCTTGTTATGTTGCTTCGTAACCTATTGGTAGCTATTCCTGCAAGTTAGTCTGACATTTAAAAGAAGAATATACTATTTTAATTCTATTTATAAAGTCTTCGGCTTCTCCTACTATCGACCCTATTATGACTTTTTCAGATTGTAGCACACAGTGATACCCACACAAACATCCACAGTTACTAGAAAGGGGAGGCATAGGGATATGGGTGCCAAAGAGGGATTGTATACCCTAAAGATGGGAAGATTAGGAGACACGGGCATGAGTTTATGGTCTGAGTGTGTATTATTATTATTTATTGTTTTAGATAGAGCCATCAAGTTCTGTAGCGCAGTACAATGGGTAGACAGGACATAAGTAGTATATATAATATAACATAACAATTTGACAGAAACAGGTGAGCTCAAATGAGCTTAGAATCTAGAGGGAGTTGGGTTTATTACACAATAGGTAAAAGTGCCGTTGGTAGAGACGGAGCAGCCACACTAGTAAGAGTATTGCAGGAGAGGGACTGGGAAAGATGAGCTAAAGGAATATGGGAGGTATTAATGCGCAATGTGTAGGGGCAGTAAATGGTTCAAGGTTATCAAAAGCTGTTTATTTAGTCTTCCATAGTACACCGATTTTCCAAACAAAGCACCTTTTGTATTGCGCTGTTATCAGTAAACCTCTCCATGCGGGCTCTGTTAATCCCATTCTTTCTGTTTATGGTTCATTATGTTGATTTCTGAGAATTGAGAAGTAAGTGTTTGTCAGCTTCCACATGAGTAGGAAGAGGGAGGTGATTTTAAGCTATTGTGTAGCGTGCATTGTGTAATCATGATTGCGGAAGTGCTACGTTATCGATTTGGTGGGGAATAGAAAACACTGATCCTTAACGTATAAACACGACAGTGTTCCGTGATCATTCTGCCTATGCAAGAGCTAGTAAATGTGTAGATTGATAATATATATATATATATTATTGCATAATTGCCCATGACCTTGCATAATTTGAGACAATAAACACATTGTATAAAACCTATTTTTCTGCGCAATAAAATGAACATGTCCCCAATGATGGACCCTGCTCATTAAAACAAAAAAAATTAAAATAATGCAAAGGATGGGACTTGGGAGTGCACAGGGATGCTGTTTGCGTATGGGATAAAGGATTACTGAGTAAGGAAAAAAAGTAGGTGACATAATGGGGTAAAGGAAATTAATTCTGAAAGGAAGAGACATTAGAAGCCGTCATCAAGTCTTGTGCAAGTTGTTAATCAATGTGTAGAGGAGGAAACGGCTAAAGAACCTCAGATCTGTATGTAAAATTATGAACTGGATTATCACCAAAATTAAAAGTATAATGGATGCATGTGTGTGTGTGGGTTACTCTGTAAGGGAGTTAATCACGTGAAATGGTCCAGATTCTTCCCTTACTAGTAATGCCTCTGCTCTTTGTGTACTTAGTGATCCCCAGAGCGGGACTGAACAGCTTGGGTTGTGCTTTGTTGGCCTTTGCCCTACAGTGGGGTCTGAGGCTCACACTGCCTGTTTTCTGTCCCTGTAACTGCGGGACTGTTTGAGAATTCCTTTGCTTCCAAGTGTTTGCGTTAACCTTTTGAATGTCACATGGCTTTTCTGCTGTGTGAACATCATACCCATGGGCTACACATCCGATCAAATGGCTATTTGGTTTTGCAGAGTTTACGGTGCGCACACTGCCTCTTTGTTACTACTTGGCACACTGGAAAAGTTGTTTAAATGACCCCAGCCGAGTCCTGCGACTTTTAACTTGTTAGTGTAAATACAGCTGGAATATTTTAGCCACCAACCTATTTGCTCTTGTAACGTCAGATTCTATGCCCTTCCTATGGAGCGGATGGGGGCCGGGGTTGATAATTAAATGGGCCACATCTGCGAATCTTCACTCAATTCACTCAAACAAGTGTGTTCAGTAGATCAGTAGTACAACTTTCCAGCAGTAGTGGCAGAGCTTAATACATTGAAGGGATTTAAGTATAAGGCTATTCTGAATATAAGAAAAGATTAATGACTGAATAAGTCTGGGGTGTATAAAAAAAAAAATAGGAAGGGAAATAGACACAGTAGATGACGTTCTTATCTGCTGTCCAGTTCCATGTTTCTATGCAGGAGAAAAGCTTGAATGACGGTGTGATGTCACAGCTAGTCAGATTTAAGGAAGAATAGTTTAAACCGATTAAAAATAACCTACTATAGTCCTTGCGTCCATGTATATAATCTGCCGGTGAACACCCCGAGCACGTGGTGTAATGGAGGAAGTTTCTGTTTACTGTATAGTGTGCGCGTTTGTAGGATGGAATGAATGCTGTCTGACATTACATACAGACCCAGTTTCAATAGCATAAAACGGGTAATAATGTAACAGATGTAAAAAAGGAAATGGAAACGTTTGGAAGATTTACTTCATGGCTGATTGCCTTTAAAGCTCGGGGTACAGAGTGCGTCATCAGGCTGACAAGCAGCTGGCCAGCTGGGTTCTGAAGCAAGACTCTTAAGTGAAATGCGTCAGGCATATGTTTTCTCTGTCCTAAGGCTGGTACAGGGAATGTGAGGAGGGAGGGTAGGTTCTCCGCGTTACCCAGTTAAGCGTGTAGCGTGAGAAAATGAAAGGGAAACACACTGTTATTTGCTTCAGTGTTACATTAAAAAAGTTAAATGTTATGGATTTGCCTAAATCATGAAACCCTTTGGGGTGGCTTTGCTTTTATTTGTGGTGTCATCTTAGGATAGTTCAGGTGCCTTTAAATTCCTTGCAAAGTTAGAATGTCGCTGGTTATGTGAAAAGAATTCCAACATTTAATACATATCATATAATTATAAGCAGACATGTCTTTAAAACAGGCAGAATAGATGGGCCGATCTCTGTCCACAGGAGGAATTATGTTGGTGGGTAAGGGCATTGCTTTGGATTATTGTCCCAGTAGTATTATGCCTGGAATACAGCATTTCCTCTTATTGTGCTGAGCGCATGTATTTGGAAATGCCCACATATTTACGGCCATAAGCACCACTTAGCAGCTTAAGTGTTTGCCACTTGTAGACTTAACTCCTTCTCTGCCAAACCATTACAGAGAGCCGCATCAGAGGCAGTTAAAGGGGGAATTACTGAATGGTAGCATCTGAGAAAAAAAAATTAACAATCAATTCTCCTGCTGTTGTTGAAGTGAAACTCCCATTAGACTAAGCCGATTTGAGATAAGCACTGGTTTATCTGAAGTTTAAGTGTGACTAGTTATGAAGAATAGCGTAAGAAGGGACAGACTTTCCTTGGGTTTTGCTGCCAGCCTCTGGCTTCTGGCTGCAGAAGGGTTAAGACACCAAATCCAAGCTCCTGCCTTCCGCTGTGACTCAGTTTCACACCCACAGCTCGTGACCACCCGGTTTCCAATTTTAGGACTGAGGTTTGTAATGTCACCAGTGTGACGCTGTGACTGGACAATGTGTCAAGCTCTCTCACTCAGCTCTCCTGTCCAAAAAAACAAAACTAGGAAAAATACATCAATGAGTCACGTCTATTTCTGCCTCCTGAAAATCGTGCTCAGCAAAGACAATTCTTCTGCCCCCTCAAGTATGAGACACCATCCCCATGTCTCTGCACCGTTTGAGAAGACAGAGTATCGTACACTGATACGGAACATGATGAAGTGATGAGTATCACTTGGATGAGAATACTTATTGTGCATTGATACTTAACATGCTGTATTGTATGGTGATAGAGAACACCTACACACAGATGAATGTGTTCCATTGTATGTATCTGATTGTACTAATGGATTAATGCACAGAGATACCATCTGAGGCAGATATCATTTGTGTATGATGATAGGGGATGATACTGTGTCTGCACACTGATAATGAACATGCTACATTGTATAATGATGTTAAGTATCAGCACGATAATAACATACATACTGCTGGCTACATTCATACATCTTTGTATTTTTAAAATTTCTGATCCACGTCAGTCTCTATGGGAAAAAAAAAGAATACGAAATGGAGCCCTCTGAGACAGGGTTGGACAAATTAGTGTAGATGTTAGAAACCTGACAAGTCTGGAAGCCATCTTGATAGTTTTTGAGGAGCCACAAAGTACTATATCCATAGAGATTTTATATAGCGCCATCATCATGGGGCAACAGACCGTAACATGTAGTGTATCACATGACAATTTGGACAGAAATAAAATGACCTAGAAAGGTAGGAGCCAGATATAAAAGAAGCCATGGCTACCTGATTAAATAGCTGTAGCACTATACATGGTTTATAGCCCTGCTATCCTTCCTGCCCTCCCTCAAGACTCCCCCTGTCTCTCTTCACTTCTCTACATTGTTGGTTTTGTTACTTGTTCACAGACTCGGAAGATAAAAGAGCTGTCTGTTGTCGAGAACTTCACACATTCTTGATTGTGTTTGAAGGAGCTCCTAGTGCTGCTGTTCTGCAGTCTTTCCGGATTAATGTGTCTATGACCGTGTCCTCTGATTCCAGTTGCTTCAGCAGCCCATGCCTCCCACAAGAGGGCCTTCAACATTTCTGTCTTGTTGCATTCCCCCATGTCCTCAATTATTACAGGAAAGCATCTGTCTTCTGCTTTGTAGCATCTGGTTTTCGGAATTTAGTCATTTTTCTTTTCCTTGTATACATTTCCGTATGTGTATGTATATTTTTATTTATTTAGAGCATTCCAGTATAATAAAGGATACATGTAGCTGTATAATAAGTCCAGTAGTCATACAGACAATAATCAGGCTATCTGGCAAACTAGTCCACCGATGACCAATGACGCCACACTTACCTTTAGACTTGAGCAGCAGGTCTGTTTCGTCAGTGTGCGGCGGACAGCTGGCTGTGCTTGCACATATATGCACAACATAAGAAGATTTTTTTGTGTATTACTATGAACGTGTGACACATATGTTCCTTCTCCAGTGAACGTCTTCATATATGAATAGTTTTGAAACGTAGGTCCTAGTGCGCTCTTTAACTTGTTTTAATTGTGATGGAGCTTGGGCGATAAGCTTTGCTTTTTTTTTTATTTGGTTCTTGTCATCCAACATCCATGATACTATATTTACTAAGATCATCCAGTTAGTATGAAAGGCCAGTTGAAAACCATTAGAGATATATCAGATGGGAATATAATCAGATTAGATTTGATTTTGGATTATTTGGAGGAATTCTTAGGCTGGGTGCTGCAGTGCAACATTGGGGGGTATTATATATATATTTTTATCTTTTGTTCACATTTGAAATTGAATACATATATTATGAGTTTAGAAATATTCTTTATTGATATATCAGATGGGGCCAGAGAGCTCCATAATCTTTATATTTCTATTTTATTTTTCCCAGCGAGAATTCTAGAGCCAGTTTGTAATACTTGGATATGTGATGTTTGCCTTATGAAACTAATGAAATATTTCCTGTGGCAGATCATGACCATCTGGCAGGGGTTTTTCTTTGCCCAAGCTGGATAATTGTAATCCTTCAAACCTAATATTTTTTTGTAATTTAGATTTTTATTGGAAGCTGAATCATACTAAAGTAAACTTCAAAACATATTCTGGACAGTGGCATTCCAGATGTGGTTTGAAACCCTATATTTTAATGATGGTACTCTCGTCATTGCCTGATATGATGATAAAATGTTGAGGTTGGTTTGGGTTGTAATATGCAGAAAAATGCATCGGGTTATATCCCCCTGTTGATTGAAAATAACAAAATGAACATGTGTTTCAGCCACTAAATCAGGTTTTATGAGTTATTTTTGGTACTGCCTTAACAACCCCAGTTAGCATTTGTTAAACAATTCACTCACCCTTATCCATACCGGTTGGGTGGCACTTGGAGTTCTTTAACTTAGGCTTTCTGGTTTTGTAATAAAAAAAAACAAAACACTTGTAATTTATAGTACATAATGTATTTTTTATTACATTATGAGTAAGAAAAAAAGTAAATGCAGTTGGAAGCCACTGATCTAAATATACAGTATAGGAATCTGACCATCTTTCAGCAAATTTGAAAAAAAAAAACCCATTTGAATTATTTTTAGTCTTTTCCTTTCCGCCATGTGACGTGTGTCATCGTATCTTTAATCATAGCCGCCATTAGGCAGTTAGATAATTAAATGGCATTTGTTAAGAGTAGTGTTTTTTTATTCTTCCCTATGCACTTTCCTGCTATAAATAGCTGAAGCACAATCCGTAGGAAATAGGCAGTTACTGAGTAATATTCTGTATCTCATCTAATCATTGTTCAGTGACTTTCTACGTTTTCCTGCAACCAATTAGCTCCGCTGACAAGCTGTGTCCAAATTGAGAAATCAGCGTGCCGTTTGATCTCTGCAGCTTTGATCCGCTAACAAAAGACCTGGATCCTGTGGCTTGAGAGGTTGCCCTTTCTCTGTTGGCTGCTTTTAGAAATGCAGAGATCTGATTGACGCGAGATTAGAAATAACCGGAGTAAACCAGGATGTGCGCAGGAAAATGCCGCGTTAACTCCATGACTCCGAATTGAGGTTTTCCCCTCTACTTCATACACGCTCAACTAGAATCATGCCATATATTACTATTATTATGTATTCATTTATATAGCGCCATCATATTGCACAATTCTGTAGGTAAACCGTGCATCAGTGGTGCTTCGCATAACAATTTGGACTTACAGGAGCAAAAGTCGAGGAGGGCCTTATTCATGTGAACTTGCAATCTAGTAGATAGTGGAATAGCGCGCACATTGTATATAATGTTACAGGATGAGGCCCCAAGAAATTAACCATTCCTGTCTCTCCTTTGCTCACCTGGCAGCAACGTGCGTTTCTGGGTGCAAACGTCTCACCAGCCAGCATAGTCCACCTCGCAGAACTAATTACTGCGACATAATTCTAAAAGCTGAAATTTTGGTTCACATCTCGTTTTGATGAGTTTCTACTTGTGTTGGAGGCTGGGCCTCAAGCTGCTGCTTTAGCACTCAATGGCAGGGGGTTCTGTAAGTTGGCATCAGCTTGTGGATTCTGGTCCATGTGAGTCCTATCACCTGGATTATAGCGCATGCAGAAGCTTTCCGTATGCAGAGAATTGTCCGATTGATTTTTTTTTGCTTTCAAACTGAACAATGCTAACACTTTTACATGGCCTTAGTTGTCCTGTTATTGGCCCTAATTAACAGTTCCACAGATTTGTTGTGAAACCAGTAAACCATTTGTTAAAGTGTTCTATGGCGTATGCTACGCAAACAGCGGAACCGTCAAGTCTTTGTAGAACACTGCAATACACTGATACAAACCAAATATTCCAAGCTCCTAGAAAACCGGGACTGCACCTCCTAAACAGGGGCACTTGGATGATATGCTCACAAAAGGTTAAGCCTTTCAAAACACATCATATTAATGCAATTTATTCATTTTCAAGGCATTTTCCTTTGCATAACTAGAACCACAAAAAACCTTCCTTCCCAGCCGATTATAACAATGACTCTTGATTGAATTATTTTAGCAAGTCCTGTCACCCTGCCTTCACGTATACGCATGTACACGCATAAAGGGGTTAAAGCGCTTAATAAGGGTTCACTGGAACATACTATGCATTAGTTATTAGAACTAACAAAGTACTGCTTGAGTCCACTTAGAAATGTTGTTTAAATTCAATACTGGTTATTATTTTTCCCCTGCGTTCTAATTGAGCCCATCCTTGTTTCCCTAATGTAGATTTAGTTTGGTGCTTGTGGTCTTTTGAAGCTGAACTTCACATATCATGCTGAGTTGGCTATTTTATTGGAAATTTTACCCAAAAAGAAAGAACAGACCATAAAAAGTCTTTGCAGATAACTCGTTCCACATCTGAAAAAGTATGGATCTTCAGACAAAAGAATCATCTGATAAAATATCGGTGCATAAAGATTATACAAAAAGTCTTTGAAACAATGCACACCAATTGTGTCATCCCAAACTGTAACTCTAGTACTTCCAGGCCTGCTAATACTTATGTATTCTCTACATATGGTACTTTTTTTCTTCTGATCCTTCATTGGTCACGGTATTGTGTGATGCACAAAATGTTCACATTGTATGAATCCTTTTGTGCATTCTCATTGCATTCGGTACGTGAGATATATTTGTATATGAGATATACCGGTATGTACTAAATGTCTCAATTCTCCAATGATAATTGCTCAGAATGAGTTAAAAAGCTGCTGTCAGGCATCACTCATATCAACATTTAATCGATGTGCGTAGTTTGACCTGTTTATTTGTAGTGAACTAATCAGCTCAAGATTACACTAGTGTGGTTGGGGTGTTTTATGGGATCCTGGGGTTTGACTCCCTGTGGCCTTTGGGATGGTTTGTTCAGTATTATTTGCTAAATTGTCAACTTGTAAAAAATAATAATTCTGTTATATTATTACGCATTCATATTACAGATACATATGTGACTGAATATTCCGTGTGGAAGACTTATACAGCAATCTTGATGTATATTCAATGTGCCTGGGGGACATTGGGTTTAATTCACCAAAGGTTATGTTAATGGCCACCGTGCGCCTTCCCCACAGACTTTGGGGAATTTAAGAAGTTGCCCGTCGAGCTGGAAAACACATGCGTGTCCTGGAATCATCTGTGAAGCGTGACAGGTCCACATAGAAGTGGCTTTAGAGGGTATGGCTGTTGTGAGGGGTCCGATGGATAGAAGGATATCTGTATTGAAACAGCTGGAGCTGCTATTTGTACATCTGGGGTTAGAAAGCAGCTAGACGTTGGTCATTAAGGTCCGTGTGATACTTATCTGGCGTAATAGCTCATTGTAATGACTTCCTCGGAACATGTGGCTGCAGCTTCTGCTGTAACCGTTTCCTATTTATTTTAGCTTACAAACTATCTAACACCAATCACCTGTAACAAAAACCCCAAACGCCTCAGCTGCCGGCTTCAGCCCAGTTATCCTTCTTCCTGCGAATTCTGCTTCCTCTGACACACGCTCACACACTTATCAGCGCTAGGAATCTAGTGAACACCTTCACACACCGTGGTTCCTCACCACACACCAAAATCTTGGTAAGTTTCAGAAAATGTTTGTTAGAGCCAGTATGCTTAATGGCTAAATGCCAGACGCCTAGCACTCCTGACTGGCCAGGTGGCAGCCACAGTCGGTGAAATGCATTGCGTATTACAGGGCTGAGCTTAATTCACTGATCCATAAAAAATGTTGGGCCTGACGGGATTAGCATTTGTTCTTTGTATATGCGAGGAAAGAAGTTCTCTGCCATCTCAAGATGATGTAAGAGAGACGCTGAACTGTCCATCCATAGTCACATCAAAGACTAAATTGCTCGTCTTAGAGGGTCGTATATCTAAGTAAATCTATTGACACAAGTACTGCTGTCACCCTTTTGATTACCAACTAAATGGAACATGGATTATTTTTAAATGTATTTTTGAAATTGTGGCATAATTCCATGGAAACACTGGGTAGATCCGCTAGACTCCTCCTCTGTGCTGATGTAAAGGGGAAAAAGTCACATTTAGCAGACAGGCAGTTCTTCATAGGTTTCCGTTAATGTCTTTATAGGTTCTTCCGATGTTGCAAGGTCAGCACTTGTGTCCTTACTCTGTATTGTCTGTCTGCTATGATCAGATATAGCATTACTGTCAGGAGTTCACAATAGGCAGGCTGCAGTATATATAATTTCATTAAAAAATGGCAGAAAATGGGCTGAAAAGAGACTTATTGGGTTTCCACTAGACGAGGATGTTGCTGCTGAAAGATCTGGTAAGGTCCTTTAGTAGGTTATAGCGGACGTGTTCCTTGGCTCCTGTGATGGGCTTGATGTTATTTGGCATTAGAACTGTGGGCCAGTTGTTGTAAGAAAGCCCTTGCTCGGTTTGATTGATTAGAACAGCTTATACATGGTCCCTGATCTTAAGAAAAGCATGTCTTTTGCCATATGATTATGGTAGGGAGGGGGCTGGCTAGGACAGGGGGACCAGCCCGACTTTTAGAGACAGTCCTCTAACTGAAACTTCCATCTCTGTTGGTTTAACGCACCCGACATATACATCTAGAGCAGTCTTATTGTTGATCACGGCATGATATTCAAGAAAGCCTGTTGAAAATCCCCAGTAGTCACTTATTAGTCTAATTCTAAATCATTAAATGTGAGAAGAATTATATGTATATATATATAATTATATGTATATAACATGCTGTGTCTGTTAGGTCCGTGTGCAGGGTGGTTATATGTGTTCGGTGAGTCCTACTGATGTTGACAGCTGACTGTCCCTGCAGGCATCGTAAGGGTTACCATAGGAAGCTGCTTGTGCCGCTAGCAGCGCACTGAGAGCTCTGTGTGAATTTTCACACAGCCATTTTTAGTCTTTCTTGGGAGTTATGTAACAAGCAGGTACTGCACAATGCCTCCCTGCGCCGGCAGGAGAAGCCGCTACACGCACCGACCAAAATCCTGAAACATGTGGAAGGGATTCACCCAAGGTGACCTCCACAGAATTATCTGCCCAGGAGCCACCACGGTATCCCCTGACAGATGCTGATCACCATCCACTCTGCATCCTACTCATTGTCCTGGCTCAGGACAATGGCTGCCTGGTGCTTTTTACCCAGTGGTCACCGCTGTGACCTCATGTCTTGGTGGGCAAGAGATTTTTTGGCACAAGCTGGCATTTAGAGTGCTGGTTATTGTTTATCCGGAGAGGCCGTTTCATGGGGCAGTAAGGTAACAACCTGGATTACCCTTTTAGGCTTTATAGTAGGTAGGGAGCTGGTTTTGTGTTCCTGTTACGTAATCTGTTTACACCGAGTCCCATACAGCGTTGTTCTGTCTGTGCCTTGTCTTAGTTGTGTTCCTGCTTCAAGCCTCTGTTTTGTCACATCAGACTCGCATACTCTTTTGTAGAGTGATGTCTCGTCCTGTCGGCCTCCTGTCTCTCCTGTATTTTGCGAGCTCTGCCTCTGTGGGATCCTGGCCTGAGCCCAAGACGCCTCCCTGCCTTTTATTCTTGGACAATGTCAGTTCTGTGGAGCTGACATGATCTTGTTTATTGTTGTACACAATTAAGGGAAGTGATATTATTAGTATTGCTTCATAGCTGCGTGACATGTTAACCTCTACCACGCCGGGGCAGCCAGAAGCTTTGAGAAACTGCTTTTAAATGCAAGACTCATTACTGCTGCTATAGTGAACAGCAGTTATTGGGGAGGCTTCGCTGGGTTAATTTAATGCATCGAATTGTATCAGTCTTACAGTGAAGGATTTAATTATTTGATCCCCTGCGGTTTTTGTACATTTGCCCACTGACAAAGACATGATCAGTCTATAATTTTAATGGTAGGTTTATTTGAACAGTGAGAGACAGAATAACAACAAAAAATCCAGAATAACGCATTCAAATAAGTTATAAATTGATTTGCATTTTACAATGAAATAAGTATTTGACCCCTTTGCAAAACATGACTTAGTACTTGGTGGCAAAACACTTGTTGGCAATCACAGAGGTCAGACGTTTCTTGTAGTTGGCCACCAGGTTTGCACACATCTCAGGAGGGATTTTGTCCCACTCCTCTCTGCAGATCCTCTCCAAGTCATTAAGGTTTTGAGGCTGACGTTTGGCAACTCGAACCTTCAGCTCCCTCCACAGATTTTCTGTGGGATTAAGGTCCAGAGACTGGCTAGGCCACTCCAGGACCTTAATGTGCTTCTTCTTGAGCCACTCCTTTGTTGCCTTAGCCATGTGTTTTGGGTCATTGTCATGCTGGAATACCCATCCACTACACATTTTCAATGCCCTGGCTGAGGGAAGGAGGTTCTCACCCAAGATTTGACGGTACATGGCCCCATCCATCATCCCTTTGATACAGTGAAGTTGTCCTGTTCCCTTAGCAGAAAAACACCCCCAAAGTATAATGTTTCCACCTCGATGTTTGATGTGGGGATGGTGTTCCTGGGGTCATAGGCAGAATTCCTCCTCCTCCAAACATGGAGTTGAGTTGATGCCAATAGTTCGATTTTGGTCTCATCTGACCACAACACTTTCACCCAGTTCTCCTCTGAATCATTCAGATATTCATTGGCGATGTTCAGACGGGCCTGTACATGTGCTTCCTTGAGCAGGGGGACCTTGCGGGCGCTGCAGGATTTCAGTCCTTCACGGCGTAGTGTGTTACCAATTGTTTTCTTGGTGACTATGGTCTCAGCTGCCTTGAGATCATTGACAAGATCCTCCCGTGTAGGCTGTTTCCTCACCTTTCTCTTGATCACTGAAACTCCACAAGGTGAGATCTTGCATGGAGCCCCAGACCGAGTTCACAGTTATAGACTGATCATGTCTTTGTCAGTGGGCAAACATACAAAATCAGCAGGGGATCAAATCATTTTTTCCTTCAGTGTATATACGATAAAGACTTTCTAAAATGCTTCTTTCAGTGTTAGTCTGTTGCGCTATTAACTCTATTAATCTGTAGTTTATGAGCGTGCTCTCCAGCATTGTATATGCATTATCTGCTACATTCATCAGGATTACGTCACAAGTCGTGCCAGCACAAAGTCCATGTGTGAATGTGTTTACTAATGCTGAAATAAATGGGAGGTGATGCCGATGGCACCAGGGCTGCTTGCACACTCTCTGTACAGTGCAGGAATACGAAATATGCTGCTCTCACGTTTAACTGAAGACCTGTCATCCTTGGGTGGTGATTGACAGGCACATTAACCAATGCACTTCAAGATGATTAGTACACTTTTGTTTTAGTGCATTACAGTGGATAGAGGGCAAAAGTGTTTTGGGAAATAAAGATGCTGTTGAAAGGAAGAACTCGAGCACAAATAACACATCAACACATTACTGATTCAACATTCAGCAATGCACTTCATGTTTTTCTCAACTGATTCGGTAAATCCTGTTTTCTTCTCATAGGATCATGTTTCACAGGTAGTACCCAACATTGTAAGATGCCTCCCGCTGTGTCGGACCCCATGGACATCTGGGCAGCGGATGCACAGCTCCATACAGATGTTTCTGTGGACATCCTACTTCCCACTGGGATTTATGTGCAGATGGACGTGCCTCGGGATGCATCTATATCACAAATTAAACAGGTAAGAAAGAAAATATGTTTGTGAACTTGGTGCTGCCTTGAGTATTGGACCATGAACTAGACATTCTGAGTCCTGGTACATTATGGGAATGGAAGAAGCCCAGTACGTACCTAAAGACTTAGGCCTACTGGGAGACGGAACCCAGAGATTGCGTCCGCTCTATGTGTTGAATGGCTGCTAAACTCCACTTGTTATTTGTGAGGTGAAAACTGGAATATCATGTCATACTCCAGCTATAGCAAGGGAGCACAACCTCGTTGTTAATTGTATTGCTTGTAATTTGGGATTTATCTCTTCACAGCTCCTATGGATGCATGCACAAAATTACCCTCTCTACCATCTCCTTCTGGAGATTGACTCTTACATGTTCGAATGTGTTAACCAAACTGCTGTCCACGAAGAGCTGGAAGATGAGACGCGACGGCTTTGCGACGTCCGACCCTTCTTGCCTGTCTTAAAACTCGTATCCAGGAGCTGCAACCCTGCTGAGAAGCTGGACTCCAAAATCGGTGTCCTCATAGGGAAAGGTAATAAAAAAAAAAGAAATTGAGATAATCCTCGATGAAATCTGATACATCACCCAGAGCTTAACCTAGGCATGCGTAAACAATGGGCCACCAGCTGGTATTGCGCTGCTTATCATTCCCAAGCCAGCTTCTTGGGTTATTTTGAGGATGGTGATAGGTGTTGGAATCTAGCGATAGTCTGGACATTTGGCGTGTAATTGGTGGCGTGAGGTCAGGCTGCAGCTTGTGCCAGCAACCATTTCACTGTACTGCGTCCCGGAACCTTCCGGATTTCATGAGACACCGATACTGTGTGTGTAAACAGATAAACATAATAAGTGCTTCAATATATCCAGACAACTCTATCCTGCTCCTGCTTTTTATTAAACAAGTGGTGCTTCCCATGTAAACCACTTAACCAACTCGACTATTATGTCCTATAATTAAATACAAGTTTGCCTTTAGCTTATGCTGTAAGTCAGTGCAGATTATTAGGTGGTGTTTAGTGTGTTCTATATACACATAGTACACTAGATAAAAATATTGTATGTGTGGTCATTTCCACAATAAACTTTGTTCAGGAACCTAACCTCCATTAAGCCGTAGATGGGTCTTACAAGGTTGGTATACAAGGTATCTGAAATGTATCTGTTGGCCTTTAACTTTATTTTAAAATCTGAATGCCTCTGTGTTTGGATGCTGTGGTATAACCATAGACCCTGCGGACCATTATAGCCTTCACCCTGGTGATCCACGAAGAAGGAGCAATTAACATCAGGGCAGTGAGGGATGGGAAACCAGTCAGTCCATCTTCGTGTAAAACCATCCAATCGCACTGAAAGATACACTATGGTCGGTCCCCCCATTAAAGCTCTGTCGTAATGCCCAAAGTTGCGTGGTTACACAACTGTCTGCTTTACTTTTTTTGCCCATGACCAAAAGATTTGTTTTATATTTGTTGTTCTCCATATTTATTTTCATACCAGCATATAGAAGGGTCCTCTGAGATTTGTGCTATGCCTGTAATAGAAATGTACATCTACGAGTTACAGTGTAATCCTGTGGCCATTTGTTTTTTAAGACTACATCGCTAGCTTTAAAGCTCCAGCCAGGTTAGTGGAACAGCTTGATGTGTAACTGGCTTTCTTCCCAAGAACCTCACTGAGATCTGCGAGCCCTGCCCTGACTGACGAGCTTTGACTTGACTTTGGCAGAGGAATTAAGAACATTTGACGTTCTGTGCTTCACCGTCATCTGATCTCAAGGAAAACACTCCCTGAGAGCAGCATTTATTTCCAGCTTTTGGTGACTGATCCAGTCTTGCACTCATACTACAGTCCTGGGTTTTAACCCTCAAAGTGGCAGAGGGAAACTCGGCGACATCCAGATTACTAAATCTCTTTGTTTAAGGATGTTTTGACAGCTCACAAATGCCCAGGTGGCATCCAACGTACCAATGGCATGGAAGCTTGTTAAACAGGTTTGGGTGTCTGCTTAAGGGAAGGAGGTGGATCTAGGGCCACCCTACTACTTCACGGAACTCCTTCTGTAGAATCCCGGAAAACCTGGCAAATATTCAGCTTTTTTCCCCCATTACTGTTAATAACTTGGGGGTTGACAGTTTTTATGAAGGATCTCCAAGGCAAGGCACTAGGATTCAGGATATTTGACTCGTGCAGAAGATTAATAGAAAGTTAGAATTTTTCATTATCTTAAATACATATCTAGCCATTCTTGTTAAGCAAAGGGACATTATTAAAATTATTCTTTTCTTTTTCTTGCCCCACATAACTACATAGCTACGTGTACATATATTGGTTTGCCAGCGTACAGAGATGTTCCTGATTTGTAAGGTCACAATACTCGCTCTCTTTGCACGCGGTCGTTTGTTTTTAATAAATGCATGCTTCCTCTGTCCAGTTTTTTTTTCTCCTTCTCTGTACCTCCGGGCCTCTGTCAAAAATTTGAAATCACTTAAAACGAGTTTCATGGAAATAAGCTTGTGGTCCTTGCTTGCGGAGATATGGTGCTGGTTATACGGAGTTCTGGGTTTGGTTTAATTCAAGTCTGTGCCACAGAGCTGTCAGGACTGGGGGAGAAGGATCACACGTTAGGAATGTCCGTAGTGGCTCCCAGATGAATATTCTTTTTTTTTCTTGGAACACAGGGGAAGCCAGGCTTCTGTAACCAATGGGAAGCATAGTTCTGTCTGTCACACATATCACATCATTGAAATACTGACAAAATAGAACGCGACGGCAGATAAGAACCATTCGACCCGTCTAGTCTGGCGTTAGATTCAGGATAGCTTCAAGCCTTATCTCATTCATGTTTAAATTTCTTCACTGTTCTGAACAGCCTCTACCACTTCAGCTGGGAGGCTGTTCCGTTCATCTACCACCATCTCAATAAAGTAAAACTTCCATACATTACATCTAAACCTCTGACCCTCTTGAGAAAAACATCCATTCTGTACTTTTTTAAATCTTTCTATAACATATGCATATTGAATATTTCCCGATAATTGTTATCCTGTAAACCATTCTGGTTGCCCTCTTCTAACCTCTCTCCAATGTGTCTATATCCTTCTGGGGACGGGGTCTCCAGAACTGTACACCACACTGTAGGTTAGACCTGACCAGAGATCTTCATACTGCTGGTTGCTCTCACATTTTCCTTCACATTTCTCCCGTGCTTTATTGCATTTTCCGCTTACTTTTAAATGTTGAGAAATATTTACTTGCAAGTCCCTCTCTTATGTTGTCACTGATAGAAGAGTACCCACACTTGGGAGTTTTACATGCATTATGTTAAATTTATCAACATTAAACTGCAGCTGCCACACTCTTCACCATTCAAATTTACTTAAATCATTTGTCATTTGCCACGTTGATCTTAACTGGATCTCGGGTTTATCTGCCAATAATTTTTTTTAAATGTCCACAATATCATAGTGTTTTCCACTTTAACCCGCAATCCGATCTATTAATGTAACATCTTTTACATCAGTCATTTTACACATTTTATGTATTTGCTCAATTATAAGATGACCCTGAGTATAATTTTGAATATTAATTTAGGAAAAAAGAAATAGCCTGAATATAAGACCACCCGATAGGAAAAAAGTTTTACTAGTAAATATTAATTCATGTTAACTATTTTTCATATTTAATAAAAGATATGCCTTATACCCCCTTAAATGCCACTCTGCCCCCCAGAAATGCCTTTTACTCCCTATATGCCAGTCTGCCTCTCTGACATTTCTTTTAACCCTCTATATGCCAGTCTGCCTCCCTGATATTCTTTTTAACCCCCCTATATGTCACTCTGCCTCCAGAAATCCCTTGTACCACCCAAATGCCACTCTTACTCTCCCCGACTTACCAGTGCTTTCTTAGACTTCTCCCCGTGCTTCAAATTCCTTGGTGTGTAGTGGCGGCAGTCGGTGAAGCTCTGCGCAATGCGCGCAGACAACCTCCTCTGCTGCTGTCGGCACTTTGGGGCTTCTATGAATGAGCACCGGAAGGTCACCTGAGCCCGGCACTCCGTCATAGAAGTCCTGGCAGAAGTGCTGGCAGCAGCAGAGGATGTGTACTTGCATCGCACAGACCTCCACCGGCTTCTGGGGAGGATCCGGGTCCCCTGCAGCACTGCGGGGTATCAGGATCTTAGTCTTGTAATCAGCATTTGCTCTGATAAAAACCTGTCTTATAATCGAGCGAATACGGCATATATGTATGTGTGTGTATGTGTAGAGGGAAGTTTATTTCAAAGGAGAAGTGTAAGGACAAGAGGTCATAATCTAAAATTAGAGGGTCAGAGGTTTACATTTAATGTAAAGAAACTTTTACTTCAAAAGTTTTTGATGTTTTTATAGCAGAAAAAATATAGCAGATTCTAATTCTGCGTTCCTATGTCACTTTAATCAAAACAAATTTAAAAATGAACATATTCATTCCATTCATACCTGAAATATAGTTAAATCAGCGGGAAGCTTACTAGCTCGAGCATTGTGTCTCTGCACAGCTAAAACCTAATTCCACCACTAACCTGTTCTGTGACGGATCCTAAACTGCAAATTAGCTACATTATCTCTTAACGCTTCCGACTCCGTCTGACTCTGGAAATTCATCCTTTTAATCCAACGTGGAAGATTTCCTCGGTAATATCACATGCGTTATATCAGATCACCACCCACAAAGCCTGTCGGGACCTATTTTGCTCTGTCTAATGTCCCTGTCACATGGCAGCTGCAGCGACCAGTTGTGCACACATGTGCTACGCACACCTACACACACTCATTATGTGATTATTTTTGTATAATGCTGCCAGTTAACCCAGCACAGTATAGCAAATGAAAAAGATGCATTCAGACAAAAGCATCTCTTGAATTGCATTTTACTGAGCAATGGGGAAAGGGGCAAATTAATTAAGGGGGAATTTTGCAGAATTCCCCATTTGCAGAAGGACCAGATGAAAGTTTAAAAGGACCATGCTTCTATCATGTGCATGGGTGGAGTGTCTTGTTAAGCTGTGATAATATGTCAAATGTAAACCTTAGTTACTTTAAGTTTACCGGTTTAATGGTTTTAGGGTGATATTTTCTTACATAGTGTAATATAAATTGTTTATTTATGGGTTACGACATTCTTCCAACAGCACTAGTTGTCTTCTGTTGGGAATGTAACTGATATTGGTCATATTGTTTTTTCAGGTCTCCATGAATTTGATGCCTTGAACGATAATGAGGTGAAAGAATTCCGATCCAAGATGAGAAAGATCAGTGAGGACAAAGCCCAGTCCTTACTTAGGCTTACTTGGATGGAATGGCTGAAATGCACATTTCCACCTGAGCTGGAGCCAACTCTCCAGGAGAACATTCAGGACAAGCTTTATGGTGGCAACCTTGTTGTGGCCATCCATTTCAACAACTGTCAGGTAAGGTCCACTCAATGTAAACTGTCCTGCTAGAGGGTGGCATGAAATGACTAGTCTCTACACCTCCACACCATGCTTATAGTATGGATATCCACATACCTTCTTTACCATCTGGAGAAGAGGTTTCTGAGGTCCTGAAAGCTTATGTAACTTTACATAATTTTCTTTGTTGGCCTATTAAAATACCTTTTAGTTCCAAAACAAATCCCAGGTGTTGGCTACTGTGGGGGGGGGGTAAACTTGTCATTGTACCAGTATAGGCATGCTCCTAGCTATGGCACCTAGTACAACGGTCATGTAGCTGCAGTCATAAGACATTATTACCATATTGCCTTCTTGATAAAATGTCACCATTATTTTCTCAGAATTATCTCACTGCTTCACTTCCAGGATGTGTTCAGCTTCCAGGTGTCGCCAAATATGATCCCACTAAAGGTAAATGAGCTGGCTATTCGTAAACGTCTGACTATCCATGGCCAAGAGGAAGAGGAGGTAGATCCCGATGACTATGTTCTGCAGGTCAGCGGGAGGCAGGAATATGTGTTTGGTGACCATCCTTTAATTCAGTTCCAGGTAGGTATCAGCTTTGGAAATTGATTTCTGTGAGCAAGCAGTGCTCACCGCCATTTGGGAATCCGCATAAACTGAGAAATTGGAATGAAGACAGAGGTCAAATTCAATCCTAACCCAGTATTTCAATACCATTTGCAGTACATTAAGAATTGCGTCATGAACAAGACACTCCCACGACTTATTCTTGTTGAATGCTGTAATATTAAGAAGCTGTTTGATGAGGAAATGAGTGCAATTGAAATGGCTGTGAAGAGGAAGGCATCAGGTCCTCCTTTACCTCTGCCACCAAAAACTCGAGGTGCCTCTGTGAGTAATACATCTGGATAGTACACTCTGAATGTCAAATGTGCTGGGTGGGGGGTTCACGACATGGTACAAACAAGACAAGCTGGGGTGCCAGAAACAGTAAAGGTATAGCGGCATAGCAGCCCTTACATAGTAACAAGTGGAGTGCACAGGAAAGTTGGTTGAACTGTCCCTTTAAGAAAGTGCCCATGAGTGCTTTAAATGGATAAATGATCTCGCTACGCTTATGTTTTGTTGCAGATGATGTCTCAGAATGTTTGGGATATTGTTCATCCTTACAAGATCACGTTGATCAAAGGAAGCAAACTGAGCACAGAAGACATGGTAACAAGTCCTTCAGTCAGCTGTTTAGTATAGTATTACACGCACACGCTATGTTATTTGATGCCCAGCTATCAAAGCAGCACAAGTCTGCGTCTCTCTCTCTCTCTCTCTCTCTCCACGTGATTACTTATCTGGTTTGTACATAGGCAACAAAATATAAGAATATCACCCTTAAGTAACTTCCTATGTCAACAGATGGGTTCCTTCTAACTATACCTGAAAAAGGGGACCCTTGGTGTAAAAACCGTTTTCAAGACTTTTCTTCTTTTCTTTTAAATATGTTGGCTTCTTATCACATTATGGCCTATGATACCATATGCCAGGATCTATTTCACAATAGGAATCTTGTATGGACACATTTCCCCTCCAATATTTAAATGCATATGAAATATTACTTTATTTTAAGATAATGTTATTCCTCTACCCGTAGACTCAGTTCTTTAGCGGAGAGTCAGTTAATGGCTCTGTAATTAATGTTTACCCCGCGTGCAGTTGGGATTGTGGTGTGTAATCATGTGTACACGGAATTCATGAAATTATACAGTTTGGGGTAATGAGGCAGAACAGCACAAAGTGTCCTGGACTTTATGAAATTGTGTCCTTGAGTTACACTTATTTACCATTACAGAGGTGGTTTTGTCACTTATAGACCCACTAAAAACAAGAAACACTGTTTTTAAATAATCTGGTTTAATGCTAAATGATAAGAAAAGTCAATATAGCTGTATTGGTCAGGGAGATTTAGTTTTTAGTCACAGATGATAGCTTTTATTGGGCCAACACTAAAAAAGATCTAAAGTCACTTTACAGAGGTCTCTTCTTCAAAGGGAATCTAATATGAAGGTGTTTGAAGCTAGTTCTCCAAGTCCAGTCCCATAGATGCAGATCATGGGATTTCTTGCCTTGTTTCCCAGGTTGTGGTCCGGGCTGGTCTATTCCATGGCACTGAGCTGCTGTGTAAACCCATGAGTTTGGAAGTACCAGGGAAGAGCGACAGCCCGTGGAATGCTTCACTGGAGTTTGAAATCAATGTCTGTGACCTGCCACGGATGGCTCGCCTCTGCTTGGCCATCTACACTGTCCTAGAGAAGACCAAGAACAAGAAGGGTAACAAGGCTGTGAACCCCAAGTATCAGACTATAAAGAAAGCTGGCAAAATGGTACTTCTCTTTTATATTTCTCCAAATAACACCCTTCATTTTCCTTGCTCCTTCCTTTTTTTCTACAAATTAAGATATTGGCTGAGCTAGTCTGCAAGTTTTCTTCTGTTGCGATAAAACTCAGATCTTGTTTAAACATTAGTCATGTCTTATTTTCATGATGGCCATTTATGTTTCAGTTATTTGTCTGTGTTAACGTCTATGACTATTTACCACTATCTTGTTATTTAACAATATTGTTATGGCCCATAACCTTACTTTGAGTACTTTCCTGAACTTCTGTTCTTTAAACCGTGAACTATTTAGTTAGTCTCCCTTTGGGGTCGCTCTGGTGTATCTATAGCCTACTAGATATTGGATCTTGAGTACTGTACACAATTTCATATGGGATCTGTCTGTTCTAGCACTACCCTCTAACTTGGGTGAACACCATGGTGTTTGACTACAAGGGGAAGCTAAAGGCCGGTGAACACATCTTACATAGCTGGACATCATTTCCTGGCAAGTATCAGGCATTTTATGAAATGTTCAGAAATCTCCGTCGTGTTTAAAAGATAAAGGAGAAACGTATTGGTCACAATTGTTGCAGTTACAGGAAATTTACCATCAAGGAATGAAAACATTTAGTTGCAGCAATAGAGACAAGTTACTGAGCAGTGGGTGCAGCTTACAGAAGAATTTGATGAAAGCAAAGTACTGCTTCTTTTTAGATAAAATTGTTGCACAAGAATTCTACATCATATATAAAAGCGCTCTAGCTGTTTTTACAATAAAAGTATGTTTTTTCTGCAGATTAGGAAGTGAGGAGGGACTCTTTCTGTATTTTCTGGAAAAATAAGAGGCCTCTGTCTAGTGTTTTAATACCATGTTTGCTCTTTGTCATGTTAATGCAGCGTGCTTTATTCTGACCCATAGTATTTAAAGTTCTAGGACTAAAAGTACTACACTTGTAAAGATCAGGCAAAAGCCCTCAATTAAACAAATGAGCCATTAATTTGCTCTACTAGTCCATGTTTAATATGTTCTTGCTCCTGTCTTTCAGATGAACTTGAAGAAATGTTGAATCCGATGGGGACAGTTCGGAACAACCCGTACACTGAGAATGCCACCTCCCTGCACATCCAATTCTATGAATACTCCAAAGCCCCTATTTATTACCCTCCATTTGATAAGGTGCAGTAAAGTTATCAAAACACTTCTTGAGCGAGACCCTGAGGTCCAAGTACTCGTTAGGGTCTCTTCACTGATTTTGTTTAAAAATTGATTGTAAGCTTTACCAGAACCCATAGACCAGAATATATCATAACCCAGTTATCAATTCTATCCTAGACAGAGTAGTCGGTCACTTTAGTGTTGGCAGCTGTATGTAAGAGTAAAATAGAGCAACACAGAATCTGTATTCTTCTCAATATAAGACAAGGCCATGCCGTTCAGGTTCTTTCTATAATAACATTTCTTTTTACATAGATACTTGAAAAAGCCGCAGAGATTGCACGGCACAGTGACAGCCTGACCATGTCGGTAAGTGGTGGACATTAGAGATGTGCGCTTGAAAAGTAGCATATGGGTCAAAGAGCTTAGCCCACGTGAGCCTTCATATGTAAGCTCTCTGGAAACAACTGTGATTTGTCTTTTTTGGGATGCAGAATGGCTTTTTTTGTCTTATTATTTAAGCATGTGCGGGGTGGACAGGCAAGCGTTTTATTACAAAGCATGCCCTGAAGGCATTATCACGTGCAGGGTATGTTTAGCACATCTTGGCCCTGGGGTGGTAGATCCCACACCACTTCATTGTCTGATTTTGTTCCCTGCTGACTCTCGGGAATAGTGAGAAGTCCAGTGTTTAATGACTAATCAAAAACTTAATTCATAAGAGGATAACATTACAAACTTGCCTTTCCCTATATACTTAATATCTCAAAATAATAATAAAAAAACAAAAGTAAAACATAGGTAGCTGTTAGATGTTCTTATAAAAGAAGCCATTGCAGAGGATCATTCAAAATTGCGAGATTTAGTAACGAGAGACGTAAGGATTAGAGAGAGTTATTAATGTGGGTCTCCACTTTCCCAGTCCCATATACTGCATAAACCCAAGCACTTTTGCAGATTAAGCAAACATTATGTATATATTAGAAACCCATCTCATTGGTACATCATGATGTGCATGATAATTCCTCCTATTTAAATATTACATTATAAGATAAAGCAATTACTTACATTTAAAGCAGATATTAAGCTATGTGTTTAGTTAATAATGATAAAAATGCAGGAGATGCCTTTTCTTTAAGATCACAGATGTGTTGAAGGTGTGGCGCCAAACCGCAGAAACTCATTTTGTGTCTTAAATTTCTTTAAAAAAAGCTCCAGTTACAAGACCAGGTCTAACTAACACGAATTCACATTCAGTGGAGCAGCAGTGCCCCCTAGTGGCTTCGCTAAAACATGAAAACATTGGTGGATGACGATAACAGAGACACAATGAACCAGCAGCAGATCAGCTGCAAAATGATGCTGTTTAAAGAACCTGAGGTCAATGTTATTTTTGATGAGGGTAACACTTTTGGCAGGTTCTAAACTAAAAAATAAATAAAAACAAGATAAACTGATCTCAAAAGTCCTTTAAAAATACTAATAATCTATGAATACCTAATTCTTACACTCAGATTTGTAGAGATTAATTTAATCGGTGGTCTTAATTTATGGCTGTTACTAATATTGCTGGATCTATGTATAAGTGTATATGTTTGTATTTATTACACTTGTGTATGTTTAATTTGAATAATAAAAAAAATACTAATAATCCTACTTTCTTTTTCGGATTGTTCCTTTGCCACTTTGCCATTTTTATTTCAAAAATGTAGAGGACAAGCGTGAAAGATTTTCAAGCTAACAGCATTCACATATGCAGATATAAATATTCATTCTTGGTGCCTTATTTGTTAGGGACGTGGTGGAAAGAAGTTCAATATTGAACTTAAGGAGATCATGGAGAGGGACCCACTGTGCCAGCTTTGCGAGAATGAAAAGGACCTAATCTGGACTTTGCGGTACGACTGTCGGGAAAACTTCCCCTGCTCACTGCCAAAACTACTGCTGTCTGTCAAGTGGAACAAGCTGGAGGATGTAGCACAGGTAAGGGGAACATTCAGCCACCAAGCACCGACGGTCATAGAGCTTGGTGCTGGTGGTAATGCACAGACCTATGCGCTCACTTATTATAGACAAACCAAAGGAACTGGGCTTTAGGCAGGATTTGTAGTGCACAGTGTTTCAAATATTCCAACTATATGCTTTCTCATAGGCCCTCATGGCCAGTAGCTGGGACTGGGCCCCTGTGGCCCTCTTGACCAGACTGGGCCCTTTCAGGTTTTCAGACCCAGATGGACCCTTTCCAGACTTTGGGCTTGTGGCCCCTTTCTGGTTACTGAGAGGCGGCAGGGCGGCAGGAGGAGGAAAATGACTGTATGCTTTCAGTACGTGCACGCCTGCCTGCACAGATCCCGGGCAGCTGCTGCGTAAGCAAACAAGAACCGAAATGTTGCAGAGAGACAAGAACAATGAAACAATCATAACCTGTTTCACGGTTCCCGAAAATAAAGTTCAGGAGTGACTGGCCCTTTAAGTTGGTCCAAAGCCCAAAAGCTAGACGCCCGCATGTGATACATATAGCTCAGTATGAGAAACTTACTGCTGCTGCCTACTTAGGGCCCCAAAACAGTTACTGTCCTAAAGGTTCTTTCCTATTGAAAATAATAGTGAGTAGAAAATTCCAATCACAAACTCTGTATTGGTTTGATCTGTGATTTGCACTCAGATAAACACTCTATATGGCTTCTAGCAGCAGAAAAAAAATGTGTTAAATAGAATTTTAGAAAAGGAAAAAGTGCAGCTGGAGCAAGCGGTAATGAGTCTTCCTGTCTGTGCTTGCTGATTGCAGGTCGTGTGGGTGCAGAGCTGTTTTTAGACATCCTTTGGTCTCTGTGCATCCTCTGGCTTTGCTTTTTGAGGACTGATTATCTCTCCTGGTCACAGAGCTCCACTAAAGCCCTCACTTCCCTTCCAGATTTGCAGCAGCGGAATGTAAACACGCACAGAGGAGTATTTTGGGAATTTCCTCACTCCTCTCGGGTCACTTAGACCTCTGCTTCCTTCCAAAAGCATCTCAGCACATATTCTGTGCTGGTCAGGATCTTACCATGGTTTCTGGCTAACTTCACCCAAAGTGTTAAGGGACCTAGATTGTTGCAACCGTAGAGATAATTCGTATTCTTCAATGGGTTAAATTTAACGCATATGATAGTTGAGAGGTCCTTCTACATTACATTGGTGTCTTCTTTGCAAATGTATGGGTGCATTGTACAGAAACCCCCATATGCATTTGCCCCTTTTCCCATCGCCCCTGCTGTTTTACATGCAGAATACCAGATCAGATGTGTTCAGCAGAACACATCTCCTGACATATGATATATTTACCGCCAGTCATCTCAAGCGATTGCTCAGCGAATGACATGAGGTTTAACAAGACTGAATTCCATGGGAGCGCTTCAAGCAGCCAATCAGTGACAAGATTCATCATACAATGGAGGCAAGCTGCAGCTCCGTAGCTGCACCTTCTCCATAAGAAAAGTACCTTTATCAAGTACTTTAATATGTATTCTTTTTTGTGAGATGGTCCATTTTCCCTATTAGTTCCTTACAAATATTTGAGAGCTGGAGAGGCTGTGCAAGCGCCTTACCTTTACCAACTCTGCAGGAAGGCCTAATCATAAATCCTTTTCCCAAATTGCACTTTAGTACTTCCTCCAGTAACGCACAAACCCATAATTTCCATAATCAGCATGCTTCCTTTCTCGACTTTCTAACTTAATCTATTGCTCCGTGGCAGAGTGCATTACATTCCCTTATAAGTATCAGCCGCTGTTTTTTCTTCGCCATCTTCTGTTTGTGGCAGTGTGCTTTCGTAGCGAGCTCGCACTAATCGGAGCTAGAATGCTTTATCCTATTTTGGAAGCAATGTGTTTCTAAATGCAGAAGTCCAGGTGGATCGGGAGTAAAGCAGATCTCATACACGACAACTTCCTGTCTGTGAGATACGAGACGGCCCGACAGTCATTTGATAAACATGGAAACAGGACCTTGCTCTCTAGGCTTAAAAACACGTCTCTGGAAAATTCTACTTTGACCTTGGCAGTGTCATTGACACCACTTTTGCTTTTTGTTTCAGTTCCAAGTGGCCCAGTAATGATCTAGTGACGAATTTACGGGCTTCTCCCCAGTGAAAGTATTATGTCTCCACGAGTTCTCTGTATTCATTCCTCTGCACCCGTACGGCCTGGGAAATGGTGATGGCCGAGGTGTATCATGCGCTGCCTCTGAATAATCATCACGGAGCCTATATGCGCTGGTTAATCTGTAGTTACTCCTCCAGATACGGCCACGGGCCCACATTACATAGATTGAGCTCTAACCACTGGTGTCTGTGCCCTTTACGTCACTGACTAGACACACACACATGCCACACTCCAGGCCACGGGGGCAGATTTTCTGCATATCCCAGCATGGGCACTGGCAACTCAATTAAAGTGGATTCAACTGATTGAACCATGTGTTCAACGCAAGGATTTACCTAAACCCTGGGTTTTTTGTGGTCTTCAGGCCTGGAGATCAGCATCCCTGAATAGAGGTTCCTGTATATCCAGCATCTCCCAAAATAATGTAATCCAGTGGCGTTGGATAATCTATACTGTTAAAGGTCTATGTATAACGCCTACTGTCCCCGTCTGTACTGACCACTTGTCTGTCTTACATTCAAAGCTCCAGGCTTTACTGCAAATCTGGTCTAAGCTTCCCCCGAGAGATGCCCTGGAGCTGCTCGATTTCAACTATCCTGACCAGTATGTGAGAGAATATGCAGTCAACTGTCTGAAAAGCATGAGGTGGGTGAACATTCACAACGACGAGCGAACAATTCCGTATCATTTACATGAAATGAAAATGATCCCTGTTTATTTCTGTTACTGACAGTGATCTGTATGTGTCTCTGTTATTGCCTGCAGTGAAGTGATCTGTATGTGTCGCTGTTATTGGCTGCAGTGAAGTGATCTGTATGTGTCTGTGTTATTACATGCAGTGAAGTGATCTGTATGTGTCGCTGTATGACATGCATGAAGTGATCTGTATTTGTCGGGCTGTTATTGCTGCAGTGAAGTGATTCTGTTATGTGTCTCTGTTATTCCCTTTCAGTGAAGTGATCTGTATGTGTCTCTGTTATTACCGTGCAGTGAAGTGATCTGTATGTGTCGCTGTTATTAATGCAGTGAGTATCGTATGTGTCGGCTGTTATTACATGCAGTGGAAGTGATCTGTGATGGTCTCTGTATTACCTGTCAGTGAAGTGATCTGTATGTGTCTCTGTTATTACATGCAGTGAGTGATCTGTAATGTGTCGGCTGTATTGGACTGCAGACTGGTCCGTCTGAAGTTATCTTGTATGTGTCTCGTGTTATTACACGCAGTGAAGTGATCTGTATGGTGTCCTGTTATTACATGCAGTGAAGTGGATCTGTATTTGTCGCTGTTAATTGGCTGCCAGTGATAGTGATCTGTATGTGTCTCTGTTATTCCCTGCAGTGGAAGTGATCTGTAAGCTGTTCTCTGTTATTACCTGCAGTGAAAGTGATCTGTATGTGTCGCTGTTATAATGCAATGAAGTGTATGTATGTGTCGCTGTTAATTAATGCAGTGAAGTGATCTTGTATGTTCGCTGTTATTGCTGCAGTGAAAGTGATGCTGTTGTGTCTCTGTTATTACATGCAGTGAGGATCTGTATGTGTCTCTGTTATACCTGTGCAGTAAAGAGTGATCTGTATGTGTCGGCTTGGTATTACATGCAGTGAAGTGATTGTAGTGTAGCTGTTATTGGCATGCAGTGAAGTGATCTGATGTGTCCGCTGTTATTGGCTGCAGTGAGTGATCTGTTGGTGTCTCTGTTATTACATGGCAAGTGACAGTGAATTGTAAATTGTTCGCGTGTTATACATGCAGTTGAAGTGACTGTATTTGTCGCTGTTATTGGCTGCAGTAAGTGATCTGTATGTGTCCGCTGTATTACCTGCAGTAAAGTGATACTGTATGTGGTCCCGCTGTTATTACATGCAGTGAAGTGTTGTATTTGTCGCTGTTATTGGCTGCAGTGAAGTGATCTGTATGTGTCGCTGTTATTGGCTGCGTGAAAGTGATCTGTATGTGTTCTCTGTTTACATGCGTGAAGTGATCTGTTATAGTGTCGCTGTATTACATGCATGAAGTGTCTGTATTTGTCGCTGTTATTGGCTGCAGTATAAGTGATCTGTATGTGTCGCTGTTATTACACTGAGTAAAGTGATCTGTTGTGTCGCTGTTATTACATTTCAGTGAAGGTGATCTGTATTTGTCGCTGTTCTTGGCTGCAGTAAAGTGATCTGTATGATGTCCGCTGTTATTACGCTGCGTAAAGTGATCTGTAATGTGTCGCTGTTATTACCTGCAGTGAGTGAAATCTGTTGTGTCTCTGTTATTACATGCAGTGAAGTGATCTGTAAATTTGTCGCTGTTATTGTCGCTGGTGAAGGTGATCTGTATGTGTTGCTGTATTAGCTGCGTAAAGGATCTTGTTATGTGTCGCTGTTATTACCTGCAGTAAAGTGATCTGTATGTGTCGCTGTTATTTATACCGCTGCAGTGAAGTGATCTGGATGTCGTCTGTATTACATGGCAGTGAAGTGATCTGTATTTGTCGGCTGTTATGGCTGCAGTGAAGTGATCTGTAATGTGTTTGCTGCTATGCTGCAGTGAAGTGATCTGTAGGTGGCTGTTATTACTGCAAGTAAAGTGATCTGTTATGTCGGTCGCTGTTTATTGCCTGCAGTGAAAGTGATCTATGCCTGTCTCTGTTATTGCCTGCAGTAAAGTGATCTGTATGTGTCGCTGTTATTGCCTGCAGTGAAAGTGATCTATGCCTGTCTCTATTAGTGTTAATGGTGAATGTGGTGGTCTCTGCGTATCCCTTTATGTGCGTCCCGCCTGTAACCCCTGTTACTCTGTCTTTATAGTGACGAGGAGCTTTCGCAATATCTTCTGCAACTTGTACAGGTTCTGAAATACGAGCCGTTCCTGGACTGCGCCCTTTCCCGTTTCCTGCTCGAGAGGGCCCTCGCCAACCGGAGGATCGGGCAGTTCCTCTTCTGGCACCTGAGGTTCGGTAACTGTGTCACTACACCAGCATTAAACAAAGATAGGCAGCCTGTGACATTCCAGCTGATGTGGACCCATACTGAAGCTGAGCATCATGGGAAATGTAGTACACAGCAGCTGGAGAGAAACAGATCACTGGTTCCCGGAATCAGTAACTGAAATGAATCTTTGTAGCTGTTAGATGCAGAGAAAGGGACGAAAGCTCTGATGGGCCCACCAACTCTGCTCTTTTGCTGCCCGCTGTTAAACCCCATACCTTCTTTGATCTTTTGCCATTTTTTATATACAAGATCCACTTGTGTCTGTGTGAAACTCTCTCCTCTGAGTGTTTAAACAGCATGTGCTTAAGTGTCTGGGCCCCGTGGGGCTGCGCGCTCACACGTGTATGCAATGATATGTCATATCATGAGAAATCACACGGAACACTTGCTGTGCACACAATGAGCAGAACACGTGCAGCTCGTCAAGCTACACAGGCCCTCATCCACAACACTTTATAGCATGTATATAGATATAGATATATATATATATATACGTCATCATTTGACAGCTAAGCAATCAGCTTTATAATGCCATTTGATGAATTCTGCTGAAAAAATGCATTTTGAGCACGGATTCTCCGTTTTCAGTCAAAGTTGCTTCTTAGAACAAGAATAGAAAAGGATGCATGCACAAAAACACTCAAGGAAAGTTTTTCATATCAGGGGATTGTTTTATATTGGTATTCTAGTTCTTTGCAGCGTGTTGCAGTATAGTATAACAGGTACATGAAAGATATATAGATATACATGAAAGATATAGTATAACAGGTACATGAAATATATACAGATATACATGAAAGATATACAGATATACATAACAGGTACATGAAAGATATACTGTGTGCCTGAATGTACTAAACATTTGTGCACACTACCCCAGGAGTGAATGGATCCGTGTGTTTTGATGCCTGTAAGTCTGACCTCCTTCCTCTCGGTTGCTTTCTGCAGGTCTGAAGTTCACATTCCCTCAGTGATGGTGCAATTCGGCCCGTTACTGGAAGCGTATTGCCGCGGCAATGTGGCTCACATGAGAGTGCTCTCCAAACAGGTAACTTGCCTGCCACAGAAATAAACCTTAAGCCCCAGTGGTAGCAAATATTCGCAGACATTTATCGGGTGTTAACAAGAGGTTGGCCAACCTGTGCCCTCCCGCTACCCTGCTAAAGCCATCAAACCAAGTATATGTTCTTGACCATCATTTATGAGGCTATGTATGCAGGTAAATGAGGCTGTAGGTCATTGATAGGCCAACTAGCCCAGCCTGATTTAATCCTGTCCTTTCTAGCACTAGTTGATGTTGACTGAATGAAATTTCTTCCATATGTGGCTGCTTTAACCTTGAAGTCCATTGTAATTGGAGCCAGCATGTCTTTCCAGGTGGAGGCACTGAACAAGCTGCGTACTTTAAACGGTTTGATCAAGTTGAATGCCATGAAGCAGAGTAAGGCGAAGAACAAGGAGACCATGCATGCCTGTCTAAAACAGAATGCGTACAAGGAGGCGCTCACAGACATCCAGTCACCTCTCAACCCCAGCGTAACCCTCTCTGAACTTGTGTGAGTGTCTCTCATGTGACATGCGGCCGTTGGCACATGCTTCATTTAATGCTAATGCCTTTCACTACAGCAGCAAAGTGCTCTAAACATGAGCTTGGAGCAATAGTGGTAAAAGAAAGAAAATTCTCTATCCTACTTTGAGCTCAGTATCTGAGGACCTCGCCGGGTCTTTCTTTGCCCCCATAAGGGGCTATTTCACACACTACAGGACCAGAGCATTTTTAGTTTTATTTACACTATGTCTTGCTTTAACCGTTTTGTCCTTTTTTTCGGAAGAAGTAGGTCTATTTTATTTTTTAAAACCATATTGATATATATATATATATATGTAAAGACATTATTTTTTATAGATAAACAATGGGATTTTTAAAACACCCTCACATTTATTCACCATGTTACGTGTATATAAATTATACACAGGTAGTGTAAATGGTAAAAAAAATGCCATAAATATTTTCGTTAACCTGTCCTGATTTGGAAATTACCCTACATTCCTACATAGATTACCCCTACGTAACCCTGTTTAATTAATTCCACACTAACTAACCTCCACCACACTATTAACTTAACTTAAAAGTATATATTCAAAATAACTCTTAGTGCCAGTTATAAAAAAGAGAACAAAAAGTTTTGAGGTTTTTAGACCTGGGTCTTGGGAAGCAGGGAGTCGCTGATTCTTACTGCTTCTTACAGTTGTCTGTCTGTCTCCAGCTCACGATCACTGTGAGGTAGAGAACGGAGACTAAGGCAGTGCTTACAAGCGTAGTCTTGGCATGTGGGATTGGCTCTAGAAGCAATGACATGCACATTGTAGGGAATTTGCTGTAGAATCACCACTCCAATGTGGGACCTGTACGTCATGAGGTACCTGTCCTGTAAGGACATCAGTTCATGATATACCTGGTATGTCATTGGTCATGAAGGTGTCGTGTCTGATTTCTACTGCTTTGTTGTAGAGCATAAAAGTGCAGATTATTTTGTGTCAGTGACAGAGAACAGTAATAATCAGTGATTCCCTGCTTCCGAAGGTCCCAGTAGTTCCTTCCCTTCCATTAATCCCGTGTGTTGTTGTATCAGTGGTATGTCATGTGTTGGACAAACTGTAACCAGGGCTAACAGCTGCTTACACATTTGTTCATAGCTTTGTTCGTGTGTGTTATTTTTTCCTTTGTGGCTTTTAGTTTATGAAGCTAGATCTGCCATAAGCTAGCTAGTTAAAGGAATTAATTTACCTTTTATAGTCACTGGTTTCAGCTTTTTATTTTTCTATGTTCCTGCTCATTAAATCTTCTGTTTCAATTCTTAATATTATAACAAACAGATTGTGTTCATTCAATACCCTTGCTGTATTGTGTTAATGTCTATCTTGTCCTTTATTTGAACAGTATAGAGAAGTGCAAATACATGGATTCCAAGATGAAACCACTATGGATTGTATACAGCAACAGAGGTTTCGGAGGGGACTCGATGGGGATCATCTTCAAGAATGGAGACGGTGAGCAAGTACAATGTTTGGAGCCACGTAACATGACCCTGTAGAGCACCAGGTACAACCGGTGCCAAGTGTACCTCGCTAGCAAGACAATCCATGTGATACTCAATGTAGCGGGGCTCTCCAATAAAGTATATAAAATCCAGACTTGTAGACCAGCTTTTTGGAGAGAGGAGCTACATGTTAACAATTCTGTATGTTTCTTTTCACAGACCTGCGGCAGGACATGCTTGCACTCCAGTTATTGCGCCTTATGGATATGCTTTGGAAAGAGTCAGGGTTGGACCTTAGGCAAGTATCACCGCTGACTCCTGACCAAGCATTATGCTCCACGGAGTTGCTGCCCCTTGAAAACGCCCTATGTGCTATAAAGTTTCATGTTGAATGTGGGTGACCCTCCTGAGAGTTGCATTTATGTTATAAAAGGGAAATCTAATGATATGACCAGCATACTAATTTTTTATGGGTCTTTGTCAATTTTAGCAGCTCTTCTTAAGATTTCGGTTTACTTCACTCCCTGACAGCCGGTCTTCAGAAATGAGCTTGACTTCTTCATATACTTACCGTGTCTATTGCAAAAGCCCCTCTACAACAGCTACCCCATACTCAAACCAGCTTGGGGTTACACCAGCTATTGAATACCCGTTTCCAGGTATTACTTTGTACCCAAACCAGATAAGGGTACAGATGTTACATGAATTGAATTGAAATACTCATATCCCGTAGGAGAATTTCCTGGTGCCGTTGTGCATCTCACCCTCGCCCCATACGCAGGAGCTGCCCTCCACATGACTCCTGTCAGAGCTTTCTCTGACAAGGATGTTTTTATACACCCCTCCTGCAGATCCTCTTGGGACCCCAGCTGTCATAGCACAGCCTCTGGAAGGGAAGTTACTGGACTCCTGCCCTTGAACACTGCCAAGCGGGTCGAAAGGACTATGTGATGGAGCAGCTCCAACTCACCCCGTGACCCAGACAATGCTTAACGTCAAATTACCACCTACACAGAGCTGTGCTTTCCACAGCGAGAGTCAAGGCACTTTTATTCCCACTCCTCAGAGGTGAAAGAGCTCATGTTTACTGAGATGATTTGAACAACCAAAAAACGGACTTGTTCAAAACCTCAGATCATTGACCATATTCTATACAACCTAAAAAAAAAACCCCTTGTTTGACATCATATTAATGCATTTACATGTGTATGAGGCTTCTATGAGCTTTAGATTGGCTGCCTACATGGAACCAGTAGGAGAAGGAACGCTGTGCTGTGCTGCGAGCGGCTTTATGGTATATTTCGGTTATGGCACGAAAGAGCCCACCGTATCTCTAGCTATTCTGCGCTGAATGTTCATACTGCCCTTACTGACTTAGGCTAGACTATTTCATGGACAATGCCTATTTTATGCCCTAAAATTAAACATTTGCTTTCATCTTTTATCTCATCTGGAACTAGCAACAGTATTATTGCTGATCTTATGAGAAATTACATTATGAGGTCAACTTTACTTAACGCAATATAAAATGCCTCGTAGCGTATTTTTTCATGTGAATGACCTATGGCCAAGGCTAAAACAAATGTTTCATCAACTGTATGGATTCAATAATATAAATATAAAGTGTCTGTTGTTTATTAGAGGTCCTGTAAAATGTTAAGTACTCCATCAGGTTTTCTTTATGGGAATCTACCCTACACACAGCTATGTTTTTTAATTACATTTTTTGTCGCTTTATTATTTTGGGGAAGAAATCTATTTGACACTTTATGTGTACAGCTATTGTATGGAAAGCGAAGAGCCCCCTCTGCTGGCACTTAAAGCGACGTTATTCTCACAAATTAAATATACAATATAAGTTTCATTTTACACATACTTGTAAAAGGCCTGTATTTTAAGCAGTCTCATGTCCAATTGTTCTATTACCTCCCAGCGTTCTCATTTTACTTTAGTTTAGTGACTTTAGAAAACGTTGACTTTGTTTGCGATTTCTGGTTTTGTTAGGTTGCCCCTTTCCAGAATATCTTTCACATTCCAAAAGGTTATATCTAACCCCTTAAGGACAAAAGGGTCATTCTTTCTTTTGTTTTTTTTTTTTACTCATGATTTAGCCCTCTCTCATTTAGTTTAACCACACAAATTATATATTTTCTTCAGAACACGTAGGGCTTTTTTTAAACTTATGTAGGTTTACCTAAAAGTGACATAGTGCAGATGAAAAAAATACTTATATAGATGTCATGTTGTTTTGGGTGTATCGGGGTTAAAATTGCATCATGCACCCATGAAATGAGTAAAGGAGGTTTTCTACTTGAACGTGAAATCCGGTGCTATATTTTCTTTATCTGAAGACTTGGAGGCTGGCATTGCTGTTTTGTGGGGGGTTTTATGTGACTTTCTCTGCACAAATGCTTTTCATGGCAATTGTAATGAAATCCATTCCTACACAGACCTTCATTAGTCAGCGTGTCCAGCTGAGTGATTAACACTGAGCCATTCTATTGTTCACTATATACTGTATAATAAGGAGTCATGGTGTTGTATACTAGATCGGCTAAGAAAATATACAAACCGCTAATATGTAGCAGCCTGATTATATTATGGAAAAACTATTATGCAAGAACATAAAAAGGAAACCACGCAATATCTTTGGGAGCAGACAGTAAATATACCTTTTCGTAGAAGTCACCGTAACGTCCTCTTCCCGGAATCTGGATGATTTCTTTGGTTCATTGGGTTATTCCTCCTGTGGAAACTGCTCTGTTCTGGCAGTGTTTTGTAAGGGGAACGTATTCAATACTAGTTTTGCCACAATTTTCCAGTTACTCCAGTTTTACTGAGGTGTAAAGTCCCCCAGACCATATAGTTTTACCCCTTTAGGTTGACTCCATTTTGTTTACAAAAAAGCTGGCAGTGAGGAGACCTCAGTCTTCTTCCCGTGCTGTACCGAGTCAAATGCCTACCAAACGTATATCCCCCTCCCTGTGTCGTACCTAATAGAGAGATTGCATCGACGGTTTTTACATGAAAATGTTCTCCCTGCTCAATGGTGTTCCTGTAACGCATGCTTTGTGTTTCTAGGTGATCCCTTGATCCTCATAGATTGTAAACATTGTGTTTTTCAGGATAGTGCCTTACGGATGCCTGGCAACAGGAGATCGATGCGGTCTGATTGAGGTTGTTTCGGCAGCAGAGACCATTGCCGATATCCAACTGGACAGCAGCAACCTCGCAGCTGCAGCTGCCTTCAACAAGGATGCTCTTCTGAACTGGATAAAGGAGTACAATTCAGGGTAAAGCCACACGATTGCCAGACAATAAAGGCGCACATTGCGGGGATCTATATGCAGGAAAGTCCCCATCCGCTCTCATATCTGTGATGTGCAGACTGACCGCTCACTCCCCACCTTCAGTTACACCAGGCTTACTACCTCTCAATGTCACATTATCCGGACACCTGTCACATTCCGCTAATGTCACTCACTCCTCACAATTTTCTCATGTCATGCATGCTAACTTCTCATACAGTAGAAAGAAATAGAGCAAGTGGCAACCTCTTTTGTATGTTTATTTGGAGCCAGAATAAACATGTACGGTATTTTAAGCCCTTCACTCCCAGGAGTTTTTTTTATAACATAAGGACCAGATTTTTTTTTTGTCATCTTTAACATATGTTTGTTAAACTGTGATTTCCATACTTGATGAACCTGCACAAGTTGTCCATGATTTTGTTCAGGACAAGTAGTCCCTCAATGTAAAATCAAAGAAATACATAATACATAATTAATGGTGATAATTCATTAAAATAGGGAGAAAAATTTTGCAATTTTGCTTACATATTTTCTATACCGTTGGTACAATGACCCAATTTATGTTCAGCACCATCTCGTGATTATACCCCACATATATATCCATTTAGCATTTTTGGTGTCATGGTAACATCACTGGGCTGCCAATAGATTTTGTTTTTTATTTTGTTATTTCATTTTACCCCTAGTTTTTTTTCAAAGTTTCTCCCTCTCTTCTTCCTGACCTGACTGTGCTGATCACACTGTGATTAGTAAGCTGGGATCTATAACCCTGAATTGCTGATTGCAATGTGTGCAATCAGCCAGCTGGGGGAGAGCCCAGAAGGACTCATGTCCTTTAGTGAACTTTCATTGATTGTCAGCAATAACATGATGATAATGATGATGACGCTGTACTGGCGCTCACTGTGAGTGTCTATGCTAATGTTAAATTTGTACGAGATACAGGAAGATCATTTTTCTCTTGGACTTAAATGGTGATTTAGGCATTCTTTAACCTTTGTTTATTCCATTTCCCAGAGATGACCTGGAGCGAGCTATTGAAGAGTTCACCTTGTCCTGCGCTGGCTACTGTGTAGCTACATATGTTCTAGGGATTGGAGACCGACACAATGACAACATCATGGTCAGAAAAACAGGGCAGGTAAGAAACATTAATGTTGCAGGGGCTTTATACTGATGTTTTCCATATTTCAATAGTGGAATGTTCTGTAGAAGCACATAGTGGATATCCTCCCCCGGCGGCATATTCCTAGTTGGCCTAGGCCAACATCCCCTTTGCTGCGTGGTCTTGTCTGATATTCAGGATAGCTTTATGCCTACCCCATGCGTGTTGTGATAGGCTGTTCCATTTATCTACCACGTCTCTTGACTGTTGTACCAACCCTTCAACAATTTGCTTTAGTTGTTACTACAATGATTATCATTATTTGCTTTTCTTCTGCTTTCAGCTTTTCCACATAGACTTTGGCCACATTCTGGGAAACTTCAAATCCAAATTTAAAATTAAGAGAGAGAGAGGACCTTTCATTCTAACCTATGACTTCATCCATGTCATTCAGCAAGGCAAAGCAGGGAACACAGAGAAATTTGGAAGGTAAGGTCCTCCACAGAGAACGATACGATGTCCTGGTAGGAAAGGCAACACACAACTGAACACTGGGTTCCTACAATTAAACAGGAACTAAGGGATGCAAAAGATTATCTTCCTACTTACTAAATATTGCTAGGTATCCTGCTGACATTATAAATATGCTATGTGCATAAAAGCAAAAAAATATTTTCCTTATTAGTATTCCTTGTCGGTGTGAAAACCCTCTTCCTGAATGCCTCTATGCAGGTTCCGGCAGTGCTGTGAGGACGCCTACCTGGTTCTTCGCAGAAATGGGAATCTTATCATCACCCTGTTTGCACTGATGCTGACAGCTGGCCTTCCAGAGTTGAGCTCTGTTAAAGATATCCAGTATGTTAAGGTAATGCATCCATACATCTCCTCCTGCGCTAATCCTTCTTCCTGGGTGCAGCCAAAGCTACTTTCTCCAGACTACACAAAGACCCAAAATGTCATATCACGTTGACCATCTGGTCCCATGGCTTCATTTAATTGAACCCACCTGGCAAATTGGAATCCTTTTTCCATTTTGCAAATCTACCAAATAGTGTTTGCTAAAAGATCCCGATAAGAAGCACACAGACTGACTGGTAAATAACAGAATAAAAAACATGTTGATGAACAGGGTATTTCAGTAGGTTCAAAACAACAGCTACCGTATATTCTTTCCTTATTGTCATTTATCATTTTACTTACATCAGTAAACCAGAGGATATCCATCTGGACCTGTAAGCTAGCCCTCCGCCGCAATTCCTAAGCCACCAACGTATTCCCTGCCTTTGATGGATTTGACCCCTTATGTACTAACCTTCTTCTGGATTACAGATATTTCTTTCTTAGATTAGATGTCTGCATTATTTCCATCAAGTCCTGTACTAGTTCCTGACAGTTTTCCAAATTAACTACCAGATTTACCAGCATAAAATTGGGAGTTTAGATGATTTAAATGTCTCCTATTAGATTATTTTCTGTACTGTGACTCTGCTTCACACTGAATCTTAGATTTCCCTTTATCCTATATCTGCTTCAGGACTCTCTGGCGCTTGGGAAAACAGAAGATGATGCACTTAAACAGTTCAGACAGAAGTTTGACGAGGCTCTGAAGGAGAGTTGGACAACCAAAGTTAATTGGATGGCCCACACTATGAGAAAGGATTATAAGTCGTAGGGTCAGATTCAGTTGCTTTAACTTCGGTGCCAGAGATATTTCAATTTCCTCACCCTCTGGTGACTGTGCCAGGTGTTTATGAATACATTGTATCACAAAGGTGCACGTACGATATTGAGGCTTTAAATATGTGACATCACACCGGGTCATCAATGTCCAAAAAGAAGGCAAAAGAGGCAAGAGACAGAGAGGTCAAAGCACAAAAGATTTGCACAGTCCACGGACCCAGCTGCCAGCTCTGGATGCTCAAGCATGATTTTACTTCTAAGTTCTACAAGATCACAAAAAGGGATGTGACAAAGGTCCGACTGCCACTCAATCCTCTGCTGAGAAATAAACTTACCTCCTCTTGGAAATGTTTTGCACACATTCTTATTCTTCTCAGACTTTTTACCCCCAGCCCATCTTAGTTTTTCTTTTATTCTGTGTATGAATGAAGCTATACTGAGTGACTCCACTTCCAAGTGATACAATTTCAAATCTTGATGAAAGTGTTACGTATAATTTTGTTTTGTGTTCCTGAATTCTTGGTAATACATTCAAGCCCTGCACTGCCCTGTATATTGTCTGCAGATGGGAACCTTACTTGAAGTTCCAGTGTCACTCCAAAGTTATCCTTTTAATAAATTGTCTTCCACCTACAGCTTAACCCCCAGAGCTGCGTGTTTCACATGGAGAACATTTCGTGTTCAAAGATCAATGCTATACGACCCATGACGTACTCTTACAGACTGGTCTGAATAACCACTGGAAGTACTGTTGCAATATCAATGTTTGAAGGACATTCCTAAAACAAAGATGGCTGCTGTCTTCCATGTGATGTCCGCACCCACTCCATCTGTCGTATTTGTTTCAGAGAGCAACGTTGGGAGCTTTCACTTGACAAAACGAAGACTATTATTTATCACGTAATTGATGGTTTGCGATGAATGTGACAATTTCCTTTCCTTGATTTTGGGAGGGCTGTAAAGATCCACTTGATACTTGATATCATTGTGCAATGTAGTAGATTGATATCCTATCAGCTGCTAGGATGGACGTGTACATATGGGCTGTTCTATAGAGCGCTGTGTGGCCAATTGAAAGTACTATTTATGCCTTTTAAGAAAAAAAAGCAGAGAGGACTATTTTTATCTGGATGTGCCAGTCTTGTCACATTTGACTGTATTTATTAAGATGGAAGAATGAGTATTTTCTGGGATATTTTATCTGAAAGGCTTAAGCTTTACCTTTTAAAGACAATAGACTCAGCAGAGGATGCCGACAGACTTCGCTTACTCCCTACCTGTATGTTACGGGTTTTCACCTGACTACTGCCGTCTGTTGCACACGTCTTACACTGGAATATAAGAACACTTACAGAAAGCCTGGTATTTTACCGCTTCTCCAATGAGAATGTAATTGAGATGATTTTACTCTCTAAACAGAAAAATGGCCTTCCAAATCGGATGGAATAAACCTTAAAACTTTTTGTTAAATTTGTTTGCTTGTTTATTTATTTTTTATTGGATAAGCTATACAGTATAATTCAAAACACTATGCATAGATTAAAAGGATGGAAGATGCATAAACCCCCATTTAAAGGTGCTGTGTCTGTTGTGCAGGTAAATAAACCTTTGTGGTTTTGTCATTTTCTTATTTCCTCTGTAGGTTTAATCACATAAAATGAATGCATGCCACAGAACTACTTAAGATTGTAAGGCCACCATCAAGACGCTTTTATTTAGAAGTTGCAAAAAGTTATCTGAAAAAGAGTGTTTGAACCCAAATAGGTAATAGTTTTGTGAAACTCTAAGGCCTAGCAGGGTGTGCCTATAGAGATGATACCAACATGCTAACTAGGGACTGTAGAAAGGCATTAGACATTCGAATAAAAAATGATGCAGGGAGCCACCTAAAGTGAATCTCCAACTAAAGAGCTGGGTCAGACAGTCCCACTGTTAACACGGTGTCCCCTGGATAAGGGTGACAAATGCGCCAAAACAATAGTCAGAAAAAGATCCTTGACGGCAGAGTGGCGGGTCACAACAAAGAGGAAACAAGCAACTATCATAATCCAGAACCCAGAATCCCTCGTCACACTGATATGGTGAGTACTGGTTGGACCTCCAAGTAATTATTGACCAATAACGTTGGACTCTCTGTATTGGGCTGTTCTCTGTTACGCCATACTTCAATCGACTTTTATACAATTCAACATTAAACATACGGAATCAAATAGTGCACTTGTGTCAAATTACACAATTATATACACATGTACCATCATAGCCTCACCGCAAGAAAACAACCGTTTGGGAATTATATTTGATGTATGGCCCCCTTGGTAATGAATATACCGTTTATAAATAATATGACAAATGATCCAAGATCCCGTACGTGTGTGCAATCTCAAAAACAACACTGAATAGTATATAGGATACACGGTCACTCTTGTAATCACCAAGGGAAGGATTTCTAATGAGTAATGATGGAAGTCACTGTAAGGAAACTGACCCCGGTCCTTAACCAGCAGCAGAAATATTAATTTTCCAATGATCTATATGTATTGTTCCAAATCAATAATTCCACTAAGAGCACATTACATGTTTACAAGTGTAAACAAAATTATACGCTGGGGCTTTTCTATACAGGGAGTGACAATATCAGACATTAACCTCTTCATGACCAGCCCTTTTTATGATATCTTTATGATATCTTTGTTCATGATTTTCCTTTTCTCTTAATACCACTTTGTTGGTATACTCTTTCATTTATTATGAATAATAGTTAAAAAAAAAAAATTGCAATTGTACTTGGAATTTCATCCACTGCTCAGGTCCTACTGAAAAAACCCTGATTTATATTCAACAGCATCCGCTGAGTATGATAATACCCCACAATCATGGTTTTTTTTTTTTGGTTTTTTTTTTAAATGTAAGTTTGAAACCCCATGCTGGAAAACCACAGTGCATAGTTCGTGTTTCTAAAGAGTACGTCCTATGTTGCTAAGGGGTTAATCATCTCAAATAAAGAAATGAGCTAATCCCCATTATTATTTTTGTTTTTGAGGCTAACAATGTACAGATACTGGTTAGTAGATCCGGGACCCGTTCATTTGTGACTAGCCAAGTGAAAGCAATACAGAAAGTTTTTTGTTTTTGTGGTAACAGTCTATAAATTATTTTTTCACATGACAAGCATACCCATGAATGTTACGTGATTTAAGGGACACATGTCATTCCCTACCCCACTATACTTCGTGAGTATTCTTCAAAAAATGGAAAAAAAGAACTTACCTGAGGTAGAAGCTGCAGCTGCCTCCTCGTCGATGGTCTGACCATTCTTGCCATCGATTGGCAGGAAATTACTTCAATTGAAATATGAATAGCCAAGCTAGTGCACACATACAATGCATACAAAGAAACCTCACCAACTTCAAACGCATAAACGCCCTGCATCTCTGAGAGACAATGACAAATAGTGACCCTTTTTGGCAGGACGATGCCAGTTCATCAATCAGACGATGTTGAAAATTCAGCAACACCCCCCTCATTTACTTGATTTGGCCCCTACAGTTTATAATCTATTCCCCACTGTGAAGAAATAGTTTAAGGGGAGATATTTTATACTATAGACAATATCAGTGCTATGGTCCTGGTTTGAAACTCGTACATTGATATCAGTGGGGGGCCAAAGATCACTATGCGCAATGCCAAGGCATGGAGTGGTGCAAAGCCCACCACCACTGGACTCTTTAGCAGTAGAAACATTATCTGGAATGATGAATAGCAGTTCACTAACGGGAAGTCTGGCGAAGGAATCTGGGCTTGGTAGATGCCAGGAGAACACTACCTACCAGAATAAAGCATAGTGCCTACTGTAAAGTTTGGTGGAGGAGGCATAATGGTCTGGGGTTTGGACCCTTAGCTCCAGGGAAGGGTATGCTTCGATTCTGCATTGTATGCTTCCAACTTCATGGTACCAGTCTCTGGGTTTTGACGAGGTTGGTGTGGAGGAACTCGAGTGACCTTCACAGAGACCTGGGCACCTCTGGGATGAATTGGAATGCTGATTACGAGTCAGGCTTCCATGTTTGACCTCACGAATGCTCTTTTGGCTTAATGGGCCGCATACTTTTGGTCATATAGTATACGTTAGGCTGAAAACATTTTGTAAGGATCGTCTTACCAGAAGGAATCCGGGGTGCAGGAAAGGAACACGCTTGCTCAGTACAGGACACGCACAAGGGGCCTGAGGTGGATAGCAGGGCACTTGGCGGTGTAGCTGTAAGCACGGGTGATCAGGATAGCGTCGTTAAGCAGACCAGGGTCAGGATACCGGAGGTACACAGAGTCGTTAGGAGAGCCAGGGTCAGGATACCGGAATAACACAGAAGCCGAGTGGATAGCCGAGGTCAGGAAGCCAGAGATACACAATAACCGTTTAGCGGACCGGGGTCAGGATGCCAGAGAATACACAAGTCGTAAGAATAGCCAGGGTCAGGATTCCAGAAATACACGATAGCCGTTGAGCAGACCAGGGTCGGGATACCAGCAATAAGAACAGGATACACGGAAAATGCAAGGGGCTCAATAGGTACGGAAGCACCAGTACAACTGAGCACTGGTGGATGGGTTTGAGAAGTTTAAATAGCCCGGGGAGGCGTTCCCCGGCGTCCGTGACGTAACCGCGTCCACCGTCGCCATAGCGACGCAGCGGAATCCAGGCGGCGGTCAGCCGCATAAATATTCATGAAGCGGCCGCGTATGCGAGCGGCTGCTTCATGTAGCAGGGAGCGGTGCCGGCGTATCTGCCGGGAGGACGAAGAGGAGCTTCCCCGCGTCTGACAGGTAAGTGCCTTACACATTTCAAACCCCACCTGTAAGTGTCAATACTGCCCTGTTTGTGTTTGCTGTGTTTGTTTTGGTGGCAAATTTCATAAAATAATAAGGAATGTAATTTATTACTAGGGTGGTCTAAATGTGCCCTACCTCCCATTGGTAAGTATACAGCAATGCACTGAGAAAGTCAAGGTTTATTCACATAAAAACAACACAATACATTTTACTCGATTAAATAACTTTTCTGGGAAGGTCTGGGCATTTCCAAAATCTTTGGAAAGCAGAAATCATTTATCAACCTTTTCAAACCAGGAAGTAAGGAAGTGAAGGTTGAAAACCATATGCTAGGGATGTACACTTGTCTTGTGTGTTTAACACATGATGCTGTATACTGTAAGCTTTCTTCTGAAAATGAGTTCCTGAAAGAGTTGGTCCATCAACTGGTAAATGTAGGGACTGATTATATAATACTTTAAAAGATGGTTGTACCACCCTACCTGGCATGGGTTTAAAGTCTCTCCTTAGATGTCATAATGATCTAATAAACTATGAGCCACGAACAAGGTATCAGCATGTAGAGTGTCACATTTCGGGCAGCTGACTATCTCACATTTGGGGCACATCCTCCGGGGTCTCTCCATCCTCCCACAGCATGACTCCTGATGGGTCACCTTTGATTCTTTCTGTCCAACTCTTCTTTGAGGTTTTCTCTTCTCTTCTGGTACCCGCTTCTTCACGCTGTGGACAAAAGTACGTGTGTTAGAAGGTCACATCCTACCTCAAATGGTCGGTTAAGACAATGGAGGTGCCAGAAGGGTGAGTGCGCCTTAATGTTTTGACACCAAATGGGCTGAATCTAAGAAGCAAACATTATATAAAAATATTCTGTAAATTGGGACATTTTAATCATTTCAGATAAATAATGCTGCCAACGCCTGTTGGATGTTTTTCTGTTCATTTCTGTTTGTCTTAAGAGTGCAACCTGATAACTTTTGCACTTCTGTACAAAAAAAGAACAATTTGACACTTTTTTAAAACCCGCACGGATGCCTTTACGGATGCTATGAAATGCACGCAATAAAAGTTCAGAAAGAGAACAAGAGGCTTTTACTAACCTAATAAAACCTACATTTTATTGTAGGAAAGCATCTATATTCAACGTGCAATGTGCAGCACTGGTTCTAATTCCAGATGCTCCTAGGCACAGGTAATATGGATATCCATGTTCCCCTCCAAAAAACTGAGTTAAGGGCATTATTAGTGGTACACAGACTGGATCAGGGCAGAACTGGTGCAAGTCCAGCCAAATGTCTCCAAATCCAAAAGTATGGATATAAATGTTACCTAAAGCCCTTGTTTAACACTACAAATTCCCAAATTTAAAATTAACTGTTTACTGTGCAGATCTGCCTGCCTGTATGGTAACGTTACTATTTTTGGTTAATAATACTTCTGTGTTTTTATGGATCCACAAAGCAGGGCAAAGGAGTAGATTTTCTTCCTGATCAGTCGATCTCTCTTCTTTCGAACACTACTATCTCCAGTCGATGTCATCTCTTTGTCTTTTTCTGATGGCTTCTTATTCTGCAAGCTCATATCCGAATCAGGAATATTCTGGAAACTTAAATAATTTTACTGTGAAAAAAACAGACTGTTTTCTGTAAAAAAAAAATGAATCTCAATGTAACTCAACAGCAGACATGTAAAAGGAAGTAAATCTAGGTTTAATAAGTCATGTTATGGATAAACATAAATTTATTCTGTCACAGGTTTGCACAGGAGGGTCTCTTTGCAAAGCAGCAAGAGATCATGGGTTTGAGAAGGACGAGTTGCCATGATTGTTCTGCCCTTCAAAAGCCTAGAATATGATGGCAGATGTAAGAACCCCATCCATTCTGCCCATTTGCCTGCTTAAAAACCTCAGACCATCTTTGGTCATTGGCCATGTTATATATTCAGGATGGCTTTACGCCTATCACATGTAACGGTAAATGTATATTAAAGTATTACAAAGGTGGAGGCTGTGTTACTATTTTTGATGGATCGGGAGTCAGGGTTGCCTCTTCAGGATCAAATCAGAGATTGAAACTGTTACTTTCAGACACATGGAGACGATGCTAAGGAGTTTTGTGAGCTCATCAGCGCTTTTTCACAATGCTTAGAAAAATGTAGAAGTATGTTAGAAATAGTATGATATGTGAAATGGCGTGCGTTTACATTTTACACATCATTGAAAATTAGAACTTGAAAGAGACAGATGTCATGATGACAGTAAAATATACAACAAAGTTTGTGTTCTTTTAGGAGTAGGTCCGATGGTTCTGTTATCTTCTATGGTCTGAGTTTTGTCTACCTCCCCAGAATCAGATTTTAAAATTCTATAAACGATAGTTACATTCTGAAAACAATTAGTGACGTACCTTGCTAGGAATGAAATGTAACTGAGGAGTATAATGCCAGTAGGAATTACGTGCCACTACCACCACCCATGTAGGTAGAGGAACACATATTCCAGTGTTCTTAGTGTAGCGATCTGTGTGTGTGCCAACAGAGTTCTATCTCTGACCACATAAACTGCCCACTTTGAAGTCAACAAGTAGCTTTTCCCACTCTAGGACCACGTAAACACTGTTTTCAGAAAGTTTGCTTCAATGACCACTGACAACATCAGACAACAAGGTTCCTGTAAGAAGGTCCTGTTTTTCCTACATTATAAAGTAGCTGAAATCCTAGCTCAACTACTTTAATGTGGTCAGGGATTATTATTATATAATTAGAATCAACAAGACATGTAATTAGAGGGTCTTAAAACCTGAATTAGATATGAAATACAAAGCACCGCGCAGCTAAGCTCCTAATGTTGTGTGCATGGTGTGTGTAAGAGGTGCGTAGAGTTGGGCCACCCAGCTGAAAAGAGGACCCAGGCTCTAGGCTTCCAACCCAGCTGTCATAGGTCTTCTATAACTAGGTCAGCCCACAGTGTGGATGATAAATATTGTGTATGTGGGGACTGGTGCATGGTTCCTGTGGCGTGAAGTTTGGGTGAAACTTCAGATGGGCTAAAGATCTAGGACCTAAGTCAGTCTACCAACGTCTACCAATTCTCAGCACAAAATTCACTTACCTTAAAGGAAAATGTCCTCGTTGAGGTAAGTTCACTCAGATGGACCTGTACGTCGTCTTGTATGCAATCTGTGTGGACACACAGAGAAGAGGCTCCAGTGCTCTTATTTAACGCTCTGACACACACGCCATGCCCCTTCTCTGATCCATCTTCATTTCCTCATCGCAATGTTCTCTTTCAGATATAATTGTCCCAATGGCTTTTTAAATCAAATTACCCACCCGAGTCGGAATTTGTAATTCAGTAATTGTATGTGGGCCTGGCAGGATTGTCCTCTATCACAAGCGTCAATTCCTTCATGAGCCCATATTTTCTGGAATGCTATATATTGACTTCAAAATAACTTCCTTTAGTGTTTTGTTTTCTGAGACAAACAAACCAATGTTTCCATGAAACACTCAAGCCATGTGTTTATTTTATCTTACAATGAAAAGCTTGCGCAGTCAGTGCCCCTCAAGTAGCCTGCACAGACCTTTAATGGGATTGTCTAGAAGCATAGAACTTGATGGCAGATTAGATGGGCCAAATGTCTCATATCTACCTGCTGTAGGACCTTTAACCATACTTGGTCTTGTCATGTTCTCCCACTTCTGCTAGAAGGATTTCCACTTTCACGTTCTCAGTAAAGAAATATTTCCTTGCATTCGATCTAAAGCTCCAACCCTCTAATTTCAGACTCTATCCTCTTGTTCTAACATTTCTCCTTAATTCTGTCTTCCAAACTATAAATATTTAGATCCTCTAAATGGTGTCTGACAATTGTACTTTGTAAAATATGCATTTTGTTAGCAGCTTTTCTTTGGATTCCCTCCAAAATAACAACATCTCTTTTAAGATGAGGTCTCCAGCACTCAATTTAGAGATACTCAAGATTAATTCTAGCCGGTCTGAAGCAGAGGTTTGTCCATTTCTCCTTCTTTCTTCCATTCAGTTTGTTTTACTCCTCCATGTAGCATTTGCTTTGCTTAAACTAGGACAGTAATAAATACATACGTATTCGCTCACAAGGTATTAGGCCTAGATTGTAAGATCCTAGGACCAACCTATTGGGGTTTTTTTTGCTGTCTAGGATGACACACAATACAAAAAGCAAAAAATGGAACTAAATCTTAATAAATAATCAATTAGGTAGTAGAATTGATTCTAAAACATAACTTTTAATCCTAGCATTAAAATGGGAAATTAATAGTGCTTTTTATCAATTTGGAGGGTGGAGGTGTATTATTGAGGTTTTTTTACATACAAATCTGTGATTATTAATTACTATTAACGTAAATGAGAAATGCATTAAGTAGATGATATATTCCTGTTCACACAATGTCATATATAAACCCTTTTTTATATGTCTGCTCCAGGTGCCACTCATCAGGAGGGTGCCACACAAAGGTCTCAATTCCCTCTCTCTCAATATCTCCCTACCTTCTCCGCCGATCCTCTGTGTTCTGTGTCCCCGATTCCTGCTTCTTCTCCAGCCTCTTCTTACTTTGTCCGCTTCTCCCGGGTATCAGCTCCATTCACAGGCCTCCCGGAGCACTTCTGCAAAAAGGCAGAGCCACGACGCACACCACGTGGTCAGCCTCTCCCCCGTCCCTCCGACTGGGGAGAAGGTGTGCGTGGAGGCTCGTCCTTTAGCGGAAGTGCTCCGGGAGGCCTGGTCAATGGAGCAGACAAAGACAGAAGAGAGTGAACACGTGTGAGAGAGCGTGAGTGAGAGTGTGGGTGGTTTTACATTTTAAAGTTGGGGTGAGGGGGCAAACAGGGACAGCCCTACCATGGAGCATAGTGGGGCAATTGCCCCAGGCAGCACTTTTAAAGAGGCGGCACTTTGCCACTCCAAGCGCTTTTTTTTTTAAGCGGAGGAGAGAGAGGGCGCCGAGTGGTTTTCGCTTATCAAGTTTTCAGTACCTGCTCAGCGCCCCTCTCTCCTCTGCGAGCCCTCTAGCTCGGTCCTGGTGCTGGCTTGTAATGCTGGGCGCCGGAATATGATGTAATTCCCGGCGCTCAGCAGTAAAGCAGTGTGCTCCGGGGGATAGGGTAGATAATAGGGAGGGAGAGGAAGGGTAGATAATGACCCCTGGCGTCGGCAGGGGTGTGGCATTTTAAACTTCACCCCAGACAGCATCATGTCTTGGGTCGGCCCAGGGGGCACATATAGCATCAGCACTGAATACTCTAGGTAGTGGTACCCACGTTTGTTGTAACTTTTAGGGCTGCAGAGCACTGGGATTCACTCAGCAAACATTCTGAGCTCCTACCAAAAACGAACCTCAGGGCACATAAGGACCTGGGTGTCTGAGGGGCACTTGGAGCCACAATATGTTGGAGGGGCCCCAATATCTGCGTAAATTTAGTGAGATTTATGGAAATATTATTACCTGTAATGCATTTATTGTCCTTAAACATAATACAGAAAGTATCCACTGCCCCCACCCTCAGGGGTACATTGGGGTTGTCCCCTTCACCATGTCTCCGCCTCCTGTCAGTCACTCCGCCCCTCGTTCTCCCCGCCTCCTCACAGTGATTCCCCACCCCGCGCTGCCTGCCTCCTGTCAGTCACTCCGCCCCCTTTGCGCTCTGCCCGCCTCCTGTCAGTGACCCCACCCCCTCCCGCTTCCTGTCAGTCACTCCCCGAGCTCCGCCGGTAGGCTCTCCTGTACCAGAGCCGTCTGTGCAGCTTTACGGAGAAGATCACCGGAGATCCCGCCAAACATGTGAGTAGCTGCCGCAGCACCGGCTAACCGACATACTGATCTTATACACGGCGCTGGGGTGCATAGATCACCAGTGCTCTTCAACTTAAAGCTGCTGGCTTCATTTAATAATCCACGACGGAGCAGGAATTGCTGCCAGTGGCAAGAGGGCATCGGCATGTGAATCAATGAATAGAGCCGCAGGATGCACACTGCCCATTACACCGCACTGACAGGTGCTCGGTGCTGTACTCTTCTCAAAGAAATGACTATTATGCTGCATACTGTCCACGAGCTCGGTGCTGAATAATAAACCATACCGTATACTGTCAACGGGTTCAATAATGACAGAGTAACCCTTTGCTGCCCGCTGGTTCTGAAGTCCCATTTGCCCATCATAGACTGTCTTTCACATTCTCCTCACTATCTTCCAAGATACAAATAGACTGCTTCTTTTCCTGCGATGCTGGCTGGGAGTCAAAGGAGTTGTACAAGTGCCAAGTAGACTGGGGTACAAAGAAAAAGAGTAAGGAAAGTGGCAGTGCAGGGGTTAATGGTTGGAGGGAAGGTGAATCCTGGGTAGACAATGAAAGGATGGACGGGGGTGAGCGGCTGCTCTTGAAGGGTTTGAGGGGTTTACATTAACTGGTCCTGGTAGTTGGTACAGGTTACCCGCCTCTGCCGCCGTACTGCCCAGCGTGTCCTCCGCCTTTACACAAATATCCCTTACGCCTATACACTGCCTGCCGCCTTACACCCAACACCACCCAGAATACACCCTTTACTCCCAACCAGAAACATTTCCTCTCCTAAAAGTTTCCATTTCTAAAATGCTAGAACCTGCTGCGGTTACAGAGTCTACACTGTGCTTTACATATACAGCCATTTCCATGCAGAGCTGTGGTTTAAGTGTCTATCTATCTATCTATCTATCTATCTATCCATATACAGAGACTCTATCTATCTGTCTATCTATCTGTCTGTCTGTCTGTCTGTCTGTCTGTCT